>JARHVA010004110.1:0-277500 GCA_037957365.1 Torreya grandis
AATCCTATGTATGAAATAGATTGAATTATCTAAGGTATCTAGTACACCATGACTTGGTATATAAAGACCTTGGGGAAGTTGTTAACATAGCTTGTTTAAGGTAGAAAGACAAAATAGGGAATCCTCACTAGATGAGTCCTTTCCTTTTCCTTTGTTTCCCCTAGAGTTGGTGTGGTTGTGCCAAATGGACCGCTAACAAGAATTACTCCAAAAATATGACAAACAAATGGATATCATTAGGATAAAACTCAAGGTTGCATCTAATAGATAGAAAAGTTATGCAAATTTAAAAATGTCTCCAAGGGAATTTTAATTTGGAGATAAGATATTTTTAAGTGTACGCACTCAAAAAAATTTCATTAATTTTATAAAGGCTTCTAAACTAGCTCCACAGTGTGTTAGACCCTTTGATATC
The DNA here is from genome assembly GCA_037957365.1 of Torreya grandis. Taxonomy (NCBI): domain Eukaryota; kingdom Viridiplantae; phylum Streptophyta; class Pinopsida; order Cupressales; family Taxaceae; genus Torreya; species Torreya grandis. The sequence goes on from JARHVA010004110.1 coordinate 416, forward strand.
TTTTAAAAATAAGTCATGTCGCAAACAAGTTGGCACTTCTACCTTCTATCTCTAAATTACATAATATGTTTCATGTGTATATACTTATAAAATATGTGTCTGATCCTTCATATGTTCTGAAATGGAAAAAAATCTTGGTGGAGGATGGGGACAACATCAAATTAAAAATGGTTCTTATCTAAGCTTATTGTTGTATCATGTTACAAAGTAAAGTGCTGCCTCAAATTTCAGTCTAATAGAACGAATTAAGTGAGTGGAATGTTACATGGGAAGATGAAAAAACTCTTCCACAATAATTACCCTCGCCTATTTTAAATAATGAGAACTGAGATGTTGACAAAATAAGGAGTGAAGGTTTTCATATCCCTACCAATAAGACTTTTATTGTATAGTATAATAAGTGCCAAGAGGCATAAATATTGTATTAAGAACAATGACTTATGACTATTATGTGTATGATTCATTATAACATTTAGTTACAACTTACATAGTTTTGACTACATGTTATATTTATTATTATTACATTCATTTTTTATTACTTAATGAGACACTAATTTGTATACATTTCAATATCTTATTATGGTACATTGTTATTATTATTTCATGTACTAATAAATGCATAGCATTCACTACAATTTCAATAGTTTTATCATTAAGCAACTAGTTTTTATATTATCTTTTATCATACCAAGTACTATTTTTGTTTTCATGGTAATTTTACAAGGGTATATATTTGTCACAAAAGTTAGGCTTGGTTGTGGGAAATCACAAAGGAAAAATGAAGTAAAGTAAACAATTCAAGAGAGAGTAGGAAATATAGCTGACCATAGATGTCATTAATTTCATATTTATGTTGAGTTACTTGGTTATTTTTAACTTGAGTAATATATTGTAATCATTTTGATAGTTTTATATTATCAATAAAATCATGTCAAGGTTAAGAGTTCTAAAAATACTCTTCTTGTCATGGCTGAAATATCAGAATGCAAAATAAAAACCCAATTGTGGTGAGTTTACTACATGATATCTTAAATTGAGATTGTGTTATATTTATAGTGTGTATAAGTGTTTTTTAAATTAAATCCACAAAAAGAGAGTCTCTAACTTATGACACTTAATGCAGAAACTTATCTAGATACTTCACCCAGTGATAAAGATAATGAAGTGAATTGTTGCATTAATCAAGGTAAAACCATTACTAGGAAACTATGCTCACATGTCTTGTAAACATAGTTAAATAATTTTAATATATCACCGAGGGTTTAAAAAATAAAAAATAAAATATGGAATCTTAGTATCCATACACCAAAAAGTGTTAACATTATTCAAATCCTTAATTGACAAAGTAAAAAAGAAAATATGTGTTAATGTTAAAGAGTTAGGTAGGAAACCACACTAACACAAACTTTAACCTTGAGTAATGTTGAAACCCATAAGGGTGGTTAAAGGATTCAATGATTTAGTGTCTTCATTTTAGGAAAGGATATCATTTGTTTTGAGTGGTCGATGAAAGCTTGGCATGGCCAAAAATGCATGAGAGGATTTATGAGATTTGCAAGTTAACCATTATTTTTACCTGTGTAGGGGTCAAGAAAAAGATGATTATTGTGGTTGGGTCATGTATTGAACCATGCAAATAACATTTTGAGGCAATTGTAGGCCATGTAGAACTACAGAGAACTATTTATTTTTAGTTTGTAGTAATGACCATGTATCATTCAAGCATCAAGATTTTGGGCATGAGAAGGATAGGGATGAGAATAAAAGAGATAATATGGGTTTTGACAGGCACCTCAAGAAACACAATGGAATGGTGGGAAAGAAAATTAGGAATGAACTAATGAAAGTATACATGCAAGACCAGAATTGACAATTATCAAGCTTGATGAGTAAGTACCTTGTAACATTCAAATGAATAAATAATTTTACTATTGTAATAGTTATAGAAGATAATCATGTTGTTTCAAACCCTAAAATATATATATTTGGGAATGTGACTTCAAGGTATCTGAGTTTTACATATGAACAAGCTTGTTTTTCTATAAACCCTACACTATTATCTATTGGTTAAGGCTATTTTAAGATTAATAAATTGAATCATAAAAATATAACTAAAATTGGTAAAGGGATTAGTTATCATTAATAGTTATGTCAATAAACCTCAAAATTTAAATTAGGGTAAATCCTAATTATGAAACTAAAGGACTGAAACATGTATGGGTATTAGGTAATCTTGAATTAAAAAAATGACAAGGTTTTTACACTTTGAAAATCCATAAACAAATCCATAAATTTCTTTGACGTTAACAGGTAAACCTACAGGTATGCTCTAGGTTCACTAGTTAACCCCAAAGATAAAAAAAAATTAACTCTTTCCTTAGTAAGATTGAAAATATTTTGGTAAACAGGTAATGGGATTTTAGTCATAAGGTAGTTAAAGGGTAGTAAAGGTTGGTTCCAATATGATTCCTAATCCATCAAGTTATTCATTGAACCTACATTGGCAAAAGAATATAAGTCTAGACTAAGGGTCGGATAAATATCAGTATAAATTCTTAGAAAGAAAAGTCAATTGGGATGTAAACAACCTATTCAACGATCTAGGACCTTACCTGACACAAAATCATAAGCCCACTAAGTAAATCCCAAACTATTTAATAAGAAGTATATTGGTGGAAGAAATTTTAGGTTGCATACAACTTATAATACTCTAATGCATAAGACCTTAATGGTAAAGTGTAATACACAACCAAAATACAAGGATGTTTAACAAACCTATTTTTATAAGTTAATTGGTACACTTAATTGGTTGTAGACAATTAATCAATTTTACTTGAAAGATTTAGTAATAGCCCAAAGTCTACTAAATATCTCTCTCTTTCCATTATTTATTGTTTATTGTTTTGAGTTTTTCCCACACCTAAGCTAATGGTTGGGGTGAGTAGGGCTAATAGCTTGTCCATGGATGGTTGAACTCATCTTGGCCAATCTAGGGGTGTGGTTATTTCTCAGTGATCTATGAATAATATATGAATATTTTGGACAAAGCTTCATTTTGAATCATGATCCTAATATGATATATAGGCATATATTTTTGCATTGAATCTTTTATGCATAATATATTATAGAAATTGATAAATTATTATATTGGTCATTGGTTCAGGAAATAATTATATGTAATGTTCAGTTTTAATTGTCTTGTTCTTAAGTAAATTACTAGTATGGAAACATTAAGTAGTAATGCATAGCTATACAATTAGCTAGATAGTTTATACACTATTCATTTCATAGAATGAATAAGGTGGATGTTAATTGTATTTATATGTGATTTATATGTTGGGTTAGATAACCAGTACTTAGAAAAAATTAGGTTAGTAAGATTACATTTCGTTTCACCCTATATAATATATTGTTGTATTTAAAGTTAGTTTCAACAATGGATCCAAGTTAACTATGTTTACAATCAATTTATTCTATAATGGAAGATTAAGTTACAAATAACATAACTTACAATTAAGGTGTATGTGTATATTTCTTATATTAGTTTGATATTTATGTATACATGTCATTAATGTTGCTAGACCCTTAAACTATAGCATCGCTAGGGGTATGTGTGGCTAATATGTGGCCTACATCACCTTTTATCTTGTCACATTTTTTTATGTTCTCATATTATAAGTAGAGTCAACATATATACTAACCATAGTCTAAGTAGAGTATATATAATAGGTAGTGGATAGTAGTTAAGCATCATATAAAAACTTATGTTTCTTATTCACATGTTTACCGGGCATTGCCCCCTTGTAGTGGATCAGTGTTATTTATTAATTAATCTACTTTGTGGTCAATGATTATTATAGATCTACTCATTTTGTTCTCATCCTCACCTTATATTTAATGTTAATTTTCTCATAGTGTTTTCATTTATATCCATTATTATGAATTGTCTTGATATATCTAAGTAATTTCATTACAAGTGGTATCATAGGTTTCATTTAGGATAGGTTCTACAATACATTTTTTTCTTCATAGTTCTATCATTTATGACCTAAAGGATCGAAAAAACATAAATTGCAATTTAGGAAGTGTTGAGACCAACCACCCCCATATTTTTTTTTGAAAGGAGCCCTATATTTGTTTCTAGAAAGTTTGTATTCTGGATTGAATGTGAAGAGTTGTCTTATCTTGGATTTTAAAGGCAAATCAATTTTAAAATGAGAATAGGTGCTTTGATGTATTTAATCATGTTTACATTTTATGATTTAAAATTACTAATAATTATCTTCAAGGTGATTAGTTGTAGGTTCCATGGAAGAAGCTAGGGTTCCTAAGGAAAAAACCCTGAAGGCCATTTGAATTTGAATATTCACAGAAAATACTAGTAGGAAATTTTATTTCCTTTTGATTAAATGATCCTAAGTCTAACTTTATATTAAGCTTCAAATATATTTTTTATTTAAAACATGATTGAATATTAATATAAAACCTTAGGATAAACTTATATGCATGATTGGGTATTAATTTAAAGCTTATGCTCTTTTACAGATCTAATGGTAATCGCTTGTTTGTTAATTTTGATCCAACAGTGTGACAAGCCCAAAGTCTTATAAAAAGTATATACAATTAATTATTTGGGCCTAGTAAATATCTAATAATGATCATTTGCTCAGAGGTTTCAATCTAATGATGTGAATTAAATCTGAGACCCAAAAGGATGTTAATAATTGTTAACCACTTAGGACTTGATCTGATGTTTCACATCTCCTCAAAGGTTCTAATCTAATGGTTTGCATCAACCTGGAAGGATCAGGATCTCTTGAAGGCTTTACGTGTGGCACTCATTCATTGGACAAAAAAAAATTGTCTTAAAATTGATATATTTGCTCCCATCATTTGATGTTTGTGAGGACATATTTGATGAGACCGAACCCATCAAATTTAACATGAGATAGAAACATTCTATTGTATTAAATTTGAAAAAAAATTTGCCCATCATTTGATGTCTGTGAGGATGTATTTAATAGGACCGAACCCATCAAATTTAAACAAAACAATCTTGGAATCCTCAGGATCTCCCAAAGGCTTTACACATGGCATTCATTTATTACATAAATAAACTCCACTATCTTAAATTTGACAGGTTCACTCCCATCATTTGACATCTGTGAGGATGTATTTGACATGACCGAACCCATAAAATTTAACCGAGACAATCCTCAAAGCCTTGAGAACTCCATTGTCTTAAATTTGATAGGTTTACTCCCATCATTTGACGTCTATGAGGACGTATTTGATGTGACCAAACCCATCAAATTTCATTTAGACAATTTTTAAATCCTAATCAAATGGGGTATTTCTAAAATACTTTTTAAAAAATTCTTAGATTTTTACAAAGACAAGCTTAGTATATAAAGATCTTAGCCTAAGTCATTTTGTGTTTTTTAAACATAAAATTCTAAATGACATTTTCAAATCTAAGATTTATATAATTATGTAACTAATTAAAAGGTAAGCATCTTATAGGATCTAATGGTGATCACTTGTTCACTAGATTTGATCCAATGGTGCATCGAACTTGAAGCCTTTTTAAAAATACATGTGGTTAATGATCTAGCCCTAGCTAAGATCCATTGATGATTGTTTGCTCATTGGATTTGGTCCAATAGTGCGATGAAGTTGAGCACTTTTCAAAAGCCTCACAAGCTTGAGACATGGAAAAATCAATAAGCTCAAAAATTAAGAACCAATGAAATGCAAGGACTTGGATTCAGTTTTTCAAAGCAAAATAAAGGAGACTTTTGAAAGCTAATGACTAGCCTTCAACTAGCATTTATGAAATTTGCCATGAAAGGCATAGAACCCTACCACATAGGCTCCACATAAGCATGGATGATCAAAATTAAAGATATCTCATGATTGAAAATGTAGAAGACATGATAGTAAGGTTCCATCATATCTAAGGCACGTATGAGATCAAAGTTGGATGTTTTGGTCATTAAAGCCAAAAACCCTAACCCCTTTATAAAGAAGGATAGAGTTGGTTCAATTGATTATATGACACTTGAGATAATTATGAAGTGAATTTAGAGTAAGTGCCTTAGTAAGAACTTTGATAGGTTTGTAACTACAATATAGTGTTATTAATGGTAGTGGGTAGGCAATAGATAAATATTGAGGTAGAGCTTTACCTAACTTCAGATGGTGAATGAAGGGTCTTTAGAGACATAGAATTATATTTAATATCATTGAATGTATATGAGATAGGGTATTGGTCTAAATTATTCTTCTTTGTTGAGGAGTTGTAACCAATTTCCCGGGAAGAAAAGAGGAATGCTTTAGTGTACCAAAGATAAAATGATTTAGTATTAATTCAAATGGCAGGCCTTCACCATACAACTACTAAACTAGAGGTAATGCATTGCATTAATCTCTTGTTCTTATTTCCATTGACTATAGAATAGATGGAGAATGGATTATTCATGAAGTATCAACAAAGTTGCATGCATAGCTCCCATGGCCTTTGAGACTTATTATAAGCTCCCTTTGCCTCATGTTGATCTCCATTCCTTGAGAGAATGGAAAAATTCCCAAAACCTGGATTCAGTCCTCTCACCTTGGTTAATCCAAGGTTCCCATGTTTTCAAGACCTCAAATGGTGAGATTCCTATTTCCCAATTCAGGGAAGGCATTAGGGTAGTTATGAATTTATTGAACAGAGCCTTTGGTGCCTCTTCTATTGAAGTGGAAATTAACCCCTCCTATTGGAGACTTAATAAGTTTCTTGTTGGCCAAACAATTTACAGCCATCAAGAGAAATATTTCCAAGCAATTCTTTATGATGTCTTGCCTCTTGGATTCACTCTTAGCCTCTATTAATTTCCCTGGCATTTGAAATTTGTCCCCTGATGGTAGATCTACCATTTCCCATCATTATTACAAATTACATATATTAAAATACAAGAATCACATGCAATTAATATGTGAGGGTATCTTCCCAATCATTTTTTAGGTAATCATTGGTATCCCTATGCCCAGGCTTCATCCTCTAATCAAAAGATAAGTAGAGACCATGGGGGATGTGTGGTTCTATCCAGATTGCATTATAATAAGGATAGAGGGAATCATGGTCCAACCATACATATTGCCTATATATGTTCTCAATAAGCTTTCAGAGCAAGAAATGGCTTATTAAATCATCTAGGGAATGGATTGGCATTGTAAGAAGAATAAGAAAGCTTAGGTTCATCCCTTTCCACTGGACACTGGTAGAATTTTAATAAAGGATTGTAAATAGCTAGAGATCATGGTGGTGCATAGGAACTCTTTTGATTTCCAACTAGATGATCTTAAGATGTGGGACCCCAATGATAGAGTGGCTAACCATATTCGAGATAAAAAGGTCCCACAGGTTGAGTACAAACATCAACCAAGTGTGGGAGATGGTATTTACACAAAGGCAAGGAACTTTGAAGAAGTCTTGTCTAGGGTTAGAAACTAAAACATAAATTTAGAACATAGGCTAGTCAGGGATAATAAGCCTTTAGGAAAAATATGGTAGTTACATCCTTTATAGTGTTACTAATTGTCAGGACCACCTGGGACTACACATCAAGAACCACTTGTTGAGGGACAATCTTCTGAGCCTAAGCAAGGAGAATTGACAAAGTCATCCTAGATTGGGTAACCTAAGGATGCAAAGGGAAAAGGTAAAGATGTGATTTATGAGTTCAACATAGAGCATAGACCTGGTGAAGGTACCCAAATTTAGCCATCCCCACCAAGGCCTTCTTCCCCAATAGAGGTTATTAGCATGATTTCTTTGGAAATTGGAGAAATAGTAAAAAGATCCCTTATTAATATCACAAATTCTTATGGTTTGGATAAGGAATAAGACCCATTTGAGAAATCAAAAAAGGAATTTTTTCCATTGGGTAGTGGAAAGAGATAGGCAAAATTAGCCTTAGTTCCTTTGGCTCCAAGAAAGATGCCTATGTTAACTTTCACTCACCCTACTAGTGAAATAAAATTTTTCAGTGATGAGAATCCTATTTATAGACCAATCATTCCTAATTGGTTTATTTATGGGAAGTTGTATAAAATCCCATCTCTTTCTCCTTCATTGGTTTTGATTCGAGTTGAAATAGGTGGTAAGGATAATTTTAAGCCTTGGATTTAGGATATGTTGAATAAACAAGTAGAGAGAAGCATCCAAATTATTCACAACAAGGAAATTCAATGGGTTGGTACCCCAGGAGCCTCTAGGAGTTCAAATGTAGAGATTCCTGAATAACCATAGGTGAAATAATTTAACCCTCAGGTCTAATTTAATCTAGATACATCAACTCTTGAGAGAGTAGAGACCAAGAAAATTACTGTTGGTACTGAGGAGTTCACCGTTTAGAATGTGGAACCATTTTTAGTCTTAAATCTTATTCCAAGGTAAACAGTAGGAGAGCATCTTATTTTTCAAGATGTAGCTAGTATGGTAATAACTAGTCAACAATGACCTTTGCTGGAGTTCAAGGAATGAATCAGAAGATTCTCAACTTGGAGAAAGAAAAACAAGATTTAAAAGCTTAGGTCATCCTTTAAATTTTTGAGGATGTATTGCAAGCATTGAATATATCCTTGATGGATGCATTCAATAATTTGAAAATCATTAAGTCTAGATTGAGTGCCTTAGACCATCAGGCTGAGATGGCACAAGCCTTAATAACCCAGTGGTAGAATTCTCAAGCTCAAATGGAGAGCTCATCAAGGTGCATAAGACAAAGTAGATATTGGACTTCAAGATTATCAAACTTAGACATCTAGACATCTTCATGGAAATTTTGATAGATAAAAAAGAGGATTTAATCACCTAGAGCAATGATGTTAAGGACTTCATCAAGAGAGACATAGACTTGGTAAACTAGATTGAGAAACTTCTAGTGAATTTATTAGATAACCCTTCTCAAACCACTACTATAGCCTGATTGATGATGAAGAATTCAAGCAGAGGGTTGGTACTCACATTCAAAGCATCAAAGATAGCAAAGGTCATTCAGCTAAGGACAACTAGAAGACCCTTGATACCATTATTTTTATAGGGAAGAAAATTGCAAAAGCATAATGTATCAAGGAACTTGTATCTTGGGTAGATAGTGAATTTGACAAGTTAGTAGATAAAGAAGAGGATTGTCTAATGAAGATTGCAGTGGATTTTAAGTTAATCAAGGAAAAATACACTAAGGTGAAAGACTTCCTCAGGCAGGGCTAATTGAAGGGTCCACCAATGAAATTTTTAAGAGAATTTTCATTTTGTAAAGTGTATGCTAGTCTGTTAGCATATACTCTTTCTTGTCACGTTGACATGTGACCTTCCACATTGTATCTTTATATTAAGGAAAATTGTCCTTATTCACATGTTGATATTTTAAAATTTAACTGGTTAACCACCTATGTTTCTTATAAATAGGTAGATATTTACCATTTTTAGGAGAGATTTTTTGAGCAATTGATACCAGGAGCATTTAATACAACTAAGGAATTCTAAAAAGATTGTCTAGATAGTTTTGTTAAATGTCTATGTTATCTCTCAATTATGGAAATTCATGTTGAATTTGACTGATTCTTCTTATTTTGAGTCACATTATTTGTCATATGGTAGTTAATCTATGCTAAATTCTAGATTAACTATAAAGATTTCAAGTATACCTCATTTTATTTGCTCTACATTTGGATGTACTTATGTTATTCAGATCATAATAGAAAACTTTTAAAATAAACTTGGTTCTTACTTATGATTCATAATTTTCCTTTGAATCTTGCCTGATTTGTGATGTAATTTGAGCTTAAGCTATTTTATAACATAAATTAGTTTAATATGTACTCACTGTACTTTGAATTTTGTCATAATATTTGATATGAAAACCTGCAATCACGTCTCTTCCTTCCTCACGCTTCTTTTTTCTTATTTTTTATCAATATTCACTCTAGCTTAAAGTTCATTATTAATAGTCATTTAGTTTAAATTTTGAGTCCTCAAAATTACTAAGTATTCAAATTGTGTAGACCCTGGTGGCTCCTAACCACTATATCAAATAAATATTATGGATAGTTGTCATACTTTGCTTCTATTTCACCACAGACAATCACTGAATGGTCACAAACTACAACTCATGCCATGGATTCTTAGAATCATAAAATGAGAAGTGTTCTTCAACACTAAGATCACCTATGGTATAGTTTGAAGCAACAACAGGAATATTTTTTTTGTTAATATAGTATTGCTTGAGATTTTTTTCATTAAAAAAATTGGAAAAAAAATTATGCACCCTTATGAAATAACAGTCATTAGACTCATCTCAGTAAAATCATATAAATGGTATAAGCATTAGACACACTTTTTTTCAACCTTGAAACCCTCCACCCTAAATTTTTGAATCCCAAACCCTAGAATTATTGCATAGCTAGTCTAAACACTCAAGGGTGTGGAAAAGGGAAAACCACTCTAGGAAAAATGCCTAGCAAAGAGGACATGGAGATTGAAACATCTGAATCAAGTGTTTTTAGGTTGGTTACCCAACTCCACGTAGACATAAAAAACATGGTGAAAAATAATATCTAGATGTGGTCAAAGGGGGCATAAATGTAATGAAGGCAAGTTTGATCATGATGAGTTGGGACATTGGAAATTATCATGTCTTATTTTTTGGCAACACCACCATCCAATAATTCTCCACTAGGCCACTTGGGTTCTCATGACCAAAATAATCAAAACTTAAATACTACTTCAAGGAAGATGCTACCAAAATTAGAAGTGCATAAGTTTGATGGCTTGTCACCTAGATCAATCAAATTTAAATTTTATTTGAGCTACATCAAAACCCATATGCACAAAATGTGGGTGTGACATATTTATATTTGGAACCAAAGCATTAAATCTGATATAGATGATTATGCACTCAAAATTAAAAAAAGTCTCACTATTACTTGGTTAGTTTTTACTGATGAGATACAGATGCACTACCACAATAGTCTTACAAAAAACTATTTCATTTTGTTATTAAGATTGAGACAATTTAGTGTTGTCAAGTATTATATTCAGTAATTATATAACTTGTCTTTGTGTGTGAATGACATCACATAGCACAACCTAAATGACTTATTATTAATGGGCTCAAGGATAACATCCAACTTGGTGTTCGCATGTTTAATCCAAGTTCATAATTAGATTCTATATTCTTCATATGTATGACATAGTAAATCAATTTGGTCAAATGGTGGGATTTCACTACCAGTAGAGAACACATTATTATAACATAATCATTCCCATATCCTACCAAATTGAATCCTCTACAAATTAAAGATATAAAATTAAAAGGTTTATGTTTTAACTATGAAAGCAAATATAACAAAGGACACAAATGTATTGAAAATAAACTATTCTACATTGAAGATGCCAATGATGATGAGGAGGATGATGAAGTATCAATTGAGGGTAAGGAAGAGAGGAATATAATTATTCCCAACCAACTATCTCATGTCATACACTTTTAGGTATTAGCACCCCACAAACCATCAAAGTCATGGGTTTCCTCAAGAAATAGAATGTGACAAGATTGATTGGTGCATCGAGTACACATAACTTCATTAATAGTAAGTTGGTGACATGATATAAATATTTTGTTTATCCATCTTCAGAATTTTAAGTCATGATCACAATTGGAGACACAATAAATTGTTTAGGGAAATTCCATAGTATCAAAATTTCCATGGGAGATTACAAGCTATAATTTTATATGTTTTTTATTTGAATGGGTGTGTTTGAAATACTTTTGAGATTACAAAGGCTCACAACCTTATGTACAATAGAAATAAATCTATTACAATTTTTGATGCATTTTCATTTTGAAGGTAGGACATATGAATTGTGAGGATTACATGTAAAGTGTTCATAGTTGGTTAGTTGAAATGCAAAAGCTTCTCAAAAAGGATGCATATGGGTTAGTAACATAATTATTTTCCTTAAAATTATAACTAACAAAGACATCTACACAATCATATCGAAAAAATATTATTGATAAACACTATGTTATTTTTGGAAATTTTTCAAAAGGACTAGCACCACAAAGGGAACATGATCATGACATTTGATTTTTACCAGGGAAACAACTACAAAACATTGGACCTTATACATACCCATATGTCCAAAAGAGTGGTATTGAAAATATGGCACAAGAAATGTTGGGCGTTGGTATTATCAGGCATAACCAAAATGCAAATCCATTCCCTATGGTAATGGTACATAAGAAGAATTGATACTTGGAGGAGGTGCCTAGATTGTAGAGAACTCAACAAGTACCAATCAAATATAATTTCCCTATTTTGATAATTTATGATTCATAAATGAATTATATGGTGTTGTCTACTTTACAACATTGGATCTTCATTCAAATTATAATCAATCTCAAATCAAACGTGAGCCTATACATAAAACAGTTTTAAAAACTCATAAAGTCCATTATGAATTTTTTTTATGCCCTTTGGTCTTAGAAATGCACCATCTACATTCCATAGTTTGATGAACATGGTATTTAGGTATTTTTTTTCAAAAATTTGTCTTGATATTTTTTGATGATATACTAATATATAGTAAGACATGGGAAGAACACTTATAGCGTCTGAATCAGGGATTGATAATTCTGAAATAACATCAACATTATGCCAATCATTTCAAGGGTGTTTTTAAATTACAAGAGGTGGATTTTTTGGGTAATATTGTGTCACATGAAGGTATCAAATTACATCTTCACAAGATCAATTCCATGAAATAATGTAAAGTTCCAAAAACCCTCAAGAACCTCTGAGCTGTTTTAGGGTTAATAGGGTGTTATTGTCAGTTTGTGAAAATGTATGGAAGCATAGTGGCACCACTCACAACATTATTTAAGGACTCCTTACATTTTAATTAAAGGTAACACCAAGGAATTTGATAAACTGAAGGAGGCCATATGATCCATTCTAGTTTTGCAAACTCTAGATTTTTCAAAGACCTTTATTGGTAAAAGAGTGCTTCGAGATATAGAATGTGGATAATACTCATGCAAAAACTGTGACCCTTTGCATTTGAAACTCAATTGCCTAAAGGTAATAATTGATAAAACCTATCTATGATAAGAAGATGATGTCCATTCTCCATGCAGTCAAACAATGGAGACCTTATCTGATGGGTGGACACTTTAAGGTGAAAACTAATCATGATAGTATAAAATATTATTTAGAATAAATATTATCATCTGAAGAACAACAAAAATGGGTGACCACATTTTTAGGTGATGACTTTGAAATCATATATAATAAAGGAGAGGATAATTTTGTTGCAAATACACTACCAAAGAGGGATGAATCCATCGAGGCATTATTATGTGCAATGTCCATTTAGTAGATAGATGAATTAGAAGAGGAAAGATTAGAATGGGAAAATAACAGTGATACACAAGTTCATATTGTGAAACTTCAATAGGATTCTATTTTCTAATAAAATTTTGACCAAAAAAGGAATGCCTTATGGTATAAAATAAATTTTAATTTTTCAAAAATATACCCTCAAACACAAGATCCATACAGATCTTCATACCTCTCTAATACGAGAGCATTCGGGATTTTTGAAAACCTATCATAGAATCATGCAAGATTTATTTTGGGAAGGACTCAAATGGGAATTCTAAAAATTTATGCCAAAGTCCATGTTATGTTAGCAAAAAAAATTGTAAGACTATTAAGACCCTAGATCTCTTGCAACCCTTATCTATTTGTATCCAAAGGTGAAAGTAGGTTTCCATGGATTTCATGATAGGTTTTCCTAGGTTAGAGAGAAAACTTTTATCATGGTAATTATGGATAGGCTCACAAAATATACTCATTTTTGTTCTTTGTCTCAGTAATTTATAGCCAGTATAGTGGTAGGTGTTTTTTAGGACACAATTCATAAACTACATGGTATCTAAATATCATATAAAGTGATCATGGTCCTATCTTTACTAGTAATTTTTTGTCACATCCCAATTTCACCCTATGAAATATAATTTTAAATCCATAGATTAATATGGTTATAATCTAATTATCATTGATTTGACTTAAGATTTATGACATATATTGGTATGAGATAGTGATATTTTTTATTAGTATACATAATGTGATAGTTGTATTTTAATTAGTTTATACATTATGGATATGTATTTGTTAGTTTTGAATCATTGGTGGATTATATGATGACTCAAACTAACTAACTACTTGTTGTTAGGTGGATGCAAGATAGATCCTACCCTCAGAGCTTATCAAGGGAGAGCATCATTAGAGAGGATGGGCTAGATAGAATAAATGGGTTATGACAAAGGAAATTACTAGTTGTTAAGTATAGGCTTATAGTGGAAACTCTTTCGAGAGAAAACCATAACAAAATATTGTTTTTATATACATAACTCTTTTACAATGCTTTTAGGCACCAACCTACTAGAGACACCAATCCCTAAACCAAGCACCAAATTGATCAATTTGTGAGCACCCACCCATTAGAGACATAAATCCCCTTCACCAAGCACCAACATGGCCAATTCATGAGCATCAACCCATAGGAGCACTAACCCCTAGACTATGAGGCATCGACCCCAAGCCAAATCGATTCCACTATCTGTGATTACTTCTTCAATTGAATGTTGTCTTTGCTTATCTTACACTTTCTCCCTCACTAATTTTATTATATACTTTTTACTCTCCTCTCTTTCACAATTCTCAAATGATATTCTTCATTAAAATAAATCTACCCTTCACACTTCTTTTCTAAAGAGATATTCTATTTTATTTTTTGTTCTACTCTTGTCTTCCTTCTCTCTCACACTTATATGATATTCAATTAATTTGAATGCTTTTAATACTTCAACATCTCTTCTCCCTTATACATCCTTTAAAAGATGCATCCCATCCAAGAGATACCTCTTCACCAAGAGATGTGACCGTTAACATTTACGGTAACATTTTTGTTGACATTTCTGTTCACTTCCATCGACATCTCTATTCACTTTTGGCAACAATTGTAAGGTTGTGGAGCTAAAAGCTTCACCGATGCAAATGGTGGAGGTTGTTGAGTGTCACAGTAACTGACGTCGGTCAGGCCAACAGACGTCGATCAGGAGTAGACTAAAAGCTGTTGACATCAGTCAGGAATTGGCCAACGTTGGTCATCTCTAGACAAATAGAAACTGACGTCGGTCACCTGTGCATTTCCATAACTGTTAGTTAGACGAATAGTTAGTTAAACAAACAGTCAATTTGCATGTAAAGACTAATTTTAGTCTTGATTCCACTTTTCTAATTATTGTTTGCTTGGGGTTCTATTTAAGAGACCCATGGGGCTGTATTGTAATCAAGGACTAAAGTATTAAATCCTTCACTTGAAGGCAAGAACAACAATTGGGTTGGTTGTCTCAAGGTGTGTAAGATCAGTTGATCTGCAGGTAGCAAGATCAGGGAGATCTACATGGTAAGTAAGATAAGTTGGTCTGCAGGGTGTGCAAGATCAAGAAAGTCTGCTTGGGGAGCAATGTCAATTAGATCTGCAAGGTGCAAGATCAAGGAGATCTACTATGTTGGAGTACTCGGTGGTACTTGGTGGACTGGCAGTAGGCAAAAACAACCATTGGGTTGATTGTCACTGACTGGTGGAGGGAACAACTCATTGTTGAGTTGTGGTTGTAATTGATTGAGAGAGAGAACTCTTGAGGGAGAATTATTGTATGCCCAAGAGGTGTGGGAAGAGTGTGATTTTTTCATTGTATTTCCTTCTAGAAGAGTGTTAATACAAGATTGTATTGTCTCTCATATTCTATGTTATTTCTGAATTCTATTTACTTATTACTTCTGATTTAATTCCATGTTTAGTTGCTTATAAAAATGTAATCAATTGTGCTCTTAAGGAGTAGGATCCTGACAAGTGGTATCAGAGCTTTGTGTTCTGGATCTTGAAAAGTGGTATCAGAGTTGTGTGCTCCAAGTTCCTGACAAGTGGTATCAGAGCTTGTGTGTAGATCCTGACAAGTGGTATCAGAGCCTGGTTTGGAGCAGGTTAGTGATTGTTGATTACAGGTCACTCTCAGGGGTTTCTGATTGAATAGGATTAAAGCAATGGTAGAAGAAAGTACACTAAGAATGGATAAATTCAATGGCAATAATTATCAATTATGGAATTGTGGAAAGAAAGGGCATGTAAAAAAAGATTGTTGGTTGGTAAAAGATCAGCATGAAGAAAATAAAGAAGCAAATGATGCAGGTATTGTTGCACGGGATGCTCTTAAATATTCCTTGGATAAATTAGAATCTTGGGTTTTAGATTCTTTTGCCTCTTTCCATGCAACCCCAAATAGAGTATTTTTCCATGATTATGTCCATGGAGACTTTGGAAAGATTTATTTAGGGGTTGGTGAGCCTTGTCAAATTGTTGGCAAAGGGAAAGTGTAGCTGAAATTGTAGACGAGCAACACATGGGTGTTGAAAGATGTCATGCATGTCCCAGTCCTGAAGAGGAGTCTAATTTCTATAGGAAAGTTAGGTGATGAGGGTTGCATAGTAACTCTCACAGTGGAATCTTGAAAAGTTTCCAAGGGTGCACTTGTTTTAGCAAGAGGTAAGAAAGTAGGTACTCTTTATCTATCTACTTGTATTAGTGATTCTCCTTCTGTTTTATCTACTTCAGCTATAGATGCAAAGATGTGGCTTTGTAGGCTTGGTCACATCAGTGAGAAGGGAATACATGTTCTTAAGTCAATAGGTAACCTTTCAGATTTGATAGACTGAGATTTCTGTGAGCAGTGTTATGTTACAAGAAAGGATTAGATTTATTGCATAAAGAGGAAATCTAATGTTTTTGACAAAGTTAAGAACTGAAAAGCTTTGGTTTTCAAGGAAAATATGATGGAAAGATATCAGCTCAAGAGGCTGAATAATTTTGAGCAGGGCAGTGTTGATTTGGACAAGATTATGATCTAAAATGAGCTCGCGGCTAAAAATCACCACTCACAGGAAAACACAGTTATCGACATCGGTCAGGTGGAAACTGACATCGATTAGGTAGAAACTGACATCGATCATGTGTAGACCAAAGTCAGTGATGTTGGGCAAGTAGACACCGACATTGATCAGGGAACTAACATCAGCGATCAGGAGGAATTGACATCAGTTGGGTGCAGACTGAGGTCGGCCAGAGGTGACCGAGATCGGTCACTGTTAAAATGGATTTTGGGTGGACAGCAAGCTGTCAAGGAGTCTCAAATACCCATGAGGAGGATTGAAAGGGTAAGTAAGCCTAAAATTTGTTATTCCCCTTATTTATACTACTTGTTGCTCACTGATGGTCAAGAACTAGGAAGTTTTGAAGAGGCAATGCAGGTAGAATCTAGGAAACAATGGGAGCATGGCATGAATGAGAAAATTGATTCCTTAGAAGAGAACCAAATGAGAGATTTGGTAGAGTTTCCAGCTGAGATGAAATCACTGAAAGACGAATGGATTTATAGGTTAAAGAAAGGAGAGAATGGATAGGTGAGATAGAAGGCCAGGTTATATGGTCTTGAGCAAGCTGTAGGACAATGGTGTTTAAGGTTTGACAGGTGTATGACAAAGCATGGCTTTAGTCAATGTCAATGTGACCATTGTGTTTATTTTACTAGGTTGGATAATATTAGCTACATTATCTTGTTACTGTATGTAGTGTATATGCTTGTTGCAGGGTCACACATGCAGAAGATTGCTGAGCTAAAGGTAAAATTAGTTCAGAGGTTTGCCATGAAGGATTTGGAAGCAGCAAAGAAAATTCTTGGCATGAATATTTTTAGAGACAGGGAAAGTCACAGGTTGATTTTATCTCTAGAAGATTATGTGAATAAGGTAGTGGAGAGGTTCAATATGCAAGATGCAGAACCGGTTAGCACACCTATAGTTGGATAGTTCATAGAACAGTGTCCTAAATCACATGATGAGTTTGATTACATGAGTACTAGACCTGATATTACCCAAGCAGTGAGAGTTTTCAGAAATTTTATGGCCAATCCAGGAAGGAGCACTGAAAAGCAGTTCAGTGGATTCTCAGATATCTGAGAGGGACCAGCAGTAGGTATTTATGTTATGCAGGGTCAAGCACTTCTCTACATGGGTATGTAGATTTAGATATGGTAGGTGACTTAGATGACAAGAGAAGCACCACATGATATGTGTTCACTGTTGGTGGTATGGCAGTTAGCTAGATTTTAGAGATGCAGAAGGTTGCTGTAGTCACAGTGGCTAGCAAGGATAAGAACCTTGCAAATATGTTAACAAAGTCAGGAACAAAGGAGAAGTTGAATCTTCATTCAACTTTTGTTGGTCTTCAAGATTGAACTTGAAGAGGGATACAAGCCAAGAAATAGATTAGAGGACATTGTTGTACAGGTACAGGTGCAGTTGTTTATCTCCAAGTGGGAGATTATTAGGTTGTGGAGCTAAAAGCTTCACTGATGCAAATGGTGGAGGTTGCTGAGTGTCACAATAACCGACGTCGGTCAGGAGTAGACCAAAAGCTGTAGACATCAGTCAAAAATTGGCCAATGTCAGTCATCTCTAGACAGATAGGAACCGATGTCGGTCGCCTGTGCATTTCCAGAACTGTTAGTTAGATGAACAGTTAGTTAAATGAACAATCAGTTTGCATGTAAGACTAATTTTAGTCTTGAGTCCGCTTTTCTAATTATTGTTTGCTTGGGGTTCTATTTAAGAGACCCATGGGGCTGTATTGTAATCAAGGGCTAAAAGATTAGATCCTTCACTTGAAGGCAAGAACAACAATTGGGTTGGTTGTCTCAAGGTGTGAAAGATCAGTTGATCTACAGGTAGCAAGATCAGGGAGATCTACATGGTAAGTAAGATCAATTGGTCTGTAGGGTGTGCAAGATCAAGAAGGTCTGCTTAGGGAGCAAGGTCAATTAGATCTACAAGGTGCAAGATCAAGGAGATCTGTTGTGTTGGAGTACTCAGTGGTACTTGGTGGACTGGCAGTAGGCAACAACAACCATTGGGTTGATTGTCACTGATTAGTGGAGGGAACAACTCATTGTTGAGTTGTGGTTGTAATTGATTGAGAGAGAGAACTCTTGAGGGAGAATTATTGTATGCCCAAGAGGTGTGGAAAGAGTGTGATTTCTTCATTGTATTTCTTTCTAGAAGAGTGTTAATACAAGATTGTATTGTCTCTCATATTCTGTGTTATTTCTAAATTCTAGTTACTTATTACTTTTGGTTTAATTATGTGTTTAGTTGCCTATACAAAGGTAATCAATTGTGCTCTTAAGGAGTAGGATCCTGACAAGTGGTATCAGAGCTTGGTATCAGAGCTTTGTGTTCTGGATCCTGACAAGTGGTATCAGAGCTGTGTGTTCTAAGTTCCTGACAACTGGTATCAGAGCTGTGTGTTCCAAGTTCCTGACAAGTGGTATCAGAGCTTGTGTGTAGATCCTGACAATAATTCTATTCAATTCTGATAATAATTCCATTCACTTCTAGTAACAATTCCATTTAACATTTTCATTCATATCCATTACAATTCCTTTGACATTAATGACAATTATTCTAATAATCTCCCCCTTTGTCATTGATGTCAATCTCAATTAATTATTATATGAACTCACCTTATCTTTAATTTTCCCCCTTTAACATCAATGGCAAAGGGTTGTACACCCTACTCCCCCTGAGTTGATGCTTCCTCTCATAGTCACTATATGAAAAATATATTATCTTCTTCTATTGTGTTTGTTGCAATCTTGAATTTATTTTATACCACTTATTGTAATATCTTCTTTTATTGTTCCTCTTCATAGCATCTTTTCACTGTGCACATCATATCTCTCTTGCTTAAACTTGGTCTTCACTACCATTTCTTTTGATTTATGATCCATCATGGCCTCCCTACCATTTTTCCTTATGCCTTTTGCACAAGCACGAATTACTCTTTTTAATTATCTAGTTGTATCTACTTCTAAACTTGTACAAATTCTCTTTTGAGTTTGGTTTGGGCATCTTCTTTCTTATTCAGGTCTATAGGATTTCTTCCACATTATATTGCTATATGTCCATACTTATTACAATTATAACATACAATGTCTTTTGGTAATGGAGTAAATGAATTTCTACCTGAGAAACCATATGAATCTTTATTTTCATTCCAACCATGCTCATTCCTCTCACATCCTTCACTTGTGTCATAGTTCCATGCATACTCATTTCTTGTATGCCTATTCCTCATATCTACATTTTTGCCACTGTACTATGTGTATCCATTCCTCGCATGTCTCTTACACTCCTTTGTTATATGACCAAAAATGTTTCAATTAAAACAATAGTGATAAAATTATCCTTGGTACCTATTAGACTCTTTTGGCAAGAATGATCTTCTATCATGCCAATGGTTCTTTCCTTTGTCTTTAATTTATAGAAATCCATTCTTCAGGGAAGTCTTCTCTTCTATCTTCATAGGTTTAGATATTATAACATCCTCCTTATTAACCTTTTGTTCATCTCCATAACCAAGACCTAACTTGTTGAATAGTGACCTCTGATAATCTAGAATCTCATCTAGAACCTCGGTGTTCTTCTCAAATCTTAAGTTGTTTATCAATTTAGTGTTCACATTTTATAAATCCTTTCTTAAGGAAACAATCACAGCCTATAGCTTCTCACATTCTTCCTTATTTTCCTTTAGTTTGATTTTAGTCTCTTCCTTTATTTTCTTCATCTCTTTGACTTGAGCATTTAGACTCGTGATGACCATTTCTGACTCTTCTTGAATTTTTTATAACTCTTCTTCTCTATCTTGATCATCTTCTTCATATTTCTAAATTTGTCACTTTTGTTTCCAATTCTCTTTCTTGAGAATTTTGTTTTCATTCAAGGCACTTAAGAGTTCTCCTTTGAGATCTACTTCTATTTCTCTAGCTTCTGAATCACTCCATGATTGTCCTCTAGTTATCTGGTCATCACCATCCCAATATTATATACCCATGAACAAAAATTCACCTTTGTCACTATCTATAACACCTTCTTCAATATCCTCACTTAAGCTACTATCCCTTTTTTAATAAAGGTTTTTCTTTTCTTTATCAGATCTCTTTTTTTTCTCATATTTCTCTGATTTGTAGTTTTTCTTGCTTTTGTGATACTAACTTTCTTTCTGATCATGTTCCTCTTCATCATTACTACTCTCTTCTTTTGAATGGGGATATTTATTTATAAAGTGTCCTATCTTTCCACAATTAAAGCACTTAAAAGGCAACTTACCTTTATATCTCCCAGATCCCTTTTTGAGATTTATCACAAATAGGGCTTCTTCTTTATCTAACTCTTCATTGGTGCTATAGCTTGATTCATGTTTTTACTTTTTCACTTTCTTTGATACTTTGAAATTTGCTTCATGTTTTTTTGGATTTTCTACTTCCATCCTCATTTTGTATGCTATGATAATTCCATGTAATTCATCCATCTTCAATATGTCCAAGTCCTTGTTTTCTTCAATAGTTGAGACTTTTACATCATACCTCATAGGAAGTGACCTTAGTAATTTTTGTACTATCATCGATTCTTCCATTTTCTCACATAGCCCTTTCATGATGTTGACTATCTCATTCACATAGAGAAGATAGGCTGCAATATTTTCTTCATCTTCCATCTTATGACTTTCAAACTGCCTTCTATGCATTTAAAGCTTCGCCCTCTTGACCTTGTCATCACCTTCATAGATATTCTAAATTTTGTCCCATATATCTTTTTCTAACACACAATGCATTAATTTTATGAACTCTAATTCTGATAAGCCACACAAAATGGCATTCATCACTTTCACATTATTCTCACATGCCTTCTTTCTAGCTTGATCTATTGGTTGATTTATTGGTGCTATGTACCTTGTCACTATTGATACCCAAATATAAAACCCTAGAGCCATAAGATATGTTCTCATATTTATACTCCAAAAAGCATAATTCATTCCATCAAACAATGGTGCTTTGTTTGTGGAGAAATTATGTTGACCTTAATGACTAGTCATGTGTGCTCCCAGGATCTACCTTCCAATAGTTAGATTGATTTTAAATGAACCACTCTAATACCAATTGTTAAGCATAGGCTTATATTAAAAACCCTTTCAGGAGAAAACCATATCAAAATATTTCTTATATATATATAACTCTTTTATAATGTTTACAGGCACCAACCTATTAGAGACACCAATTCCCAAACCAAGCACCAACTCAGTTAATTTGTGAGCACCCACCCATTAGAGACACCGATCCACTTCTCCAAGCACCAACCCAGCCAATTCATGACCACCAACCCACAAAAACACTAATTCCTAGACTATGAGGCATCAACCCCAAGCCAAATCAATTCCATCATCTGTGATTGCTTCTTCAATTGAATGATGGATTTGCTTCTCTTACACTTTCTCTCTCACTAATTTTATTATATACTTTTTGCTCTCCTCTCTTTCACAATTCTCAAATGATATTCTTTATTAAAATAAATCTACCCTTCACACTTATTTTCTTAAGATATATTCTATTTCATTTTCTACTCTACTCTTCTCTTCCTTCTCTCTCACACTTATATGATCTTCACTCAATTCGAATTGTTATAATACTTCCACACCTCTTATACCTTATATATCCTTTAAAGGATGTGTCCCATCCAAGAGGTACCTCTTCACCAAAAGATGTGATCATTGACATTTCCATCAACATTTCTATCGACATTTTCGTTAACATTTCTATCGACATTTTTGTTAACATTTCTATCGACATTTTCATTCACTTTCAATAAAAAATTTGTTCACATCTGGTAATATTTTCATTCACTTCTACAAACAATTCTATTTGACATTTCCATTCATAGCCATTACAGTTTATTTGACATCAATGATAATTATTCCAACACTAGTGACCCTACACACATGCACAGTAGATTTAAATTGTTTATGTGTAACATGTTTTAAATAATAGTGTGTAAATAAAAAAATCTAGTATGTGATTATATTAGTATATAAATTTAGTTTTTAATATGCATTGAATTCATTTAAATTAATTATTTTGATTTTTTATAATAAATCAAGAAAATAGATATTAGTTATCATTGACTAAATATCTAGTAGTTAAATAAATAATTATCTTTGTTTTAATTGTTTTTAAGAACTCTAAATTAACATGAAGTACTAACCTTGAGTTATGCCAATCTAAATTCAATCTTTTTAAAGCATGCATGAGATTGCATTAAAACATATATTTAGATATCTTTATTTAAAATTAGTCAACTTAGTCTATTATTTTAGATAACTCAAGAAAAAATTATTATTAAACAAATTAAAATATTTAATATTAATTAAGAAATTTAATTTATTAAAATTAAAAATTAAGGAAAGGAAAAGAATGTTATGCATAGATAGTAAACTACGAGAAATGATTTTATAAATAAAGTGGAATGTTTTGAAATAAGAGATATGGACAGGCATAGAAGGAAAAATATAAAAAAATGAATAAGGATATGGACAGAGAAAGAAAGCATAGGAGAAAATAAATTAAAATATTTGGAGAAAGAGCAAGGAACAAAGGGCACAAATCTACCAGGTTGGTTTTATTTTATATATTAAGCCTAAGTAGTTGATTTTATAGGCCAGCATTCCATTTTACATTAGTTGTATTGTAATTTACCTTGACTACATTTTAATATACTTCCAACACTATGAATAAAGTTTGATTCATCTAAAATGTGGTAATGTTTTGTATATCCCGATTGAAAAAGAAATAGTATATCATAATAGCTGAGTATAATAAATTGAAAAGTTGATTATTATAGTTTGAATTCATTATATGTATGTTTGTAAAAGCTATGTATATGGATAATAGTTGAGGTTATATTAAAATAACTGAGTCATAATGGTAAAAGCTAAGTCATATAATCAAATGTTGAATTAATTGTGTAGGGCAGAATCTCTTAATTGAAACACCAAGTTGGTTAATTAAAATTATAAGTTTTAATTAGATCACCTAGCTTAAAAATTGAATTTGCTATGTATAATAAATAGTAATTTGAGTGTCTAATTAAAAGCCTATTATATTATAGTGTTGGGTAATATTAACTAAAATGTCAAGCCAATCCTTAAAGCACTCGATCAATTATCAAATCGCCCAGTTAAAAATAAACGCTAAGTTATAATATTGGTTAAATATTTTTATTCAAGTCATTAAGCATATTTATGATATTGTTGCATATATATTTTAAATTGTAGAAGTCAATTTTTAAATAGTTGTGTCTTTAAAAAAATTCATTGATTAAATAGAATTAACACGGAGTATAAAATGAAAGTTGTTGAGTCTGTTTAGGCAATGTCAGGTTAAGAAAATTTAACGTTGAGTAATTTCAAAGACCTTAACTAAAATATTGAGCATATAAGTGCCTAGCCTCCATTTTTATAATGCCAAATTTATGAATTAAATAATGTACATATGATATAAAATGTTGGGTCTAGAGGTAAACATTGTATAAAGTGCTAAGTCTTTAATAGAAATAGCTAAGTATATAATTTGAGAATGTGGATTCATTGAACTAGATAGCTGAGCTGTCAAAGTAAGTCACCCAATCTTTTAGGTGAATGTCCAATCATAAATTAAACGATGATTATAAATTATTAAATGTTATGCATATATTTTTAATTTTTGAATTAAAATATTGAATCATCATGTCATTATAATCCTTGATGTTGTTAATTGAAATTGCCATGTTTCTAATTCTAATGTCGTGTATATGAAATAACTAAATCTTACTTTGAAATAGCTAGTTGCATTTATTAAAATGAAGAGCCAGGTTATAGAATGTCCATTCTAAAATTAAGTCACTGAGTTTAATAATTTTTAATGTATGGTCAAACAAATGAAACGCTGAGTAATATGGATTTAACACTGAGGTTAAAGCAAATAAAGTTTTATTATAGGTAGTACTTATTGGTCGAATATGATAAATAGAAATGCCAAGTCATTGAATATAAATATTGAGTCAGTTTTAAAATTGTTGTGGCATTAATTAATTATTAAGCTTATAAATATCGAGTATATATCAGGTATATATCAAACTTATTATACAAGATATAATATTTGGTGGAACTTTATTATTACCTCAGATTTGTGAGTTGCATTGCCAGCTAAAGCTACATTTTAAATAATGAGCATCATTATCATAGGATCTTTGTTATAATTAAAAATTAGAGATTAAAATAAGGTTGAGTTTTTTGTAGTGAAAATATTAAATAAATGGTTACATTCTTTTATAAGTTATTTTAATACCAAACAAATCCTTCGTGGGAATATTTATAACAAGTTAAAGGACTAAGTCTTATTATGAGAAATGGGTTTAACTTATATATATAAGGAAACTTTATATATGTCTTTGAGGAACTTGCAAACCAAGTTACAATTAAATGTTTTAAATTGTTATTTAAACTAGAAAAGACAAATTATTATTAATAGACTTGTTTCATATTAGAAGAATGGAAATTATAATTAGTTGTGACTAGAACCAAATAGGTAAGTTTTTTTTAACAAATATGACACCTAAATTAAAAGGAAAAGTGATCCTAGTATAAAGTATCGACATTAGAGGTATAAAATTTTAAGAAAAACACATTTATATTGAAGTCATGTTGGATTATTATTATTTTTTATGAATTAAATGAATATAGATTCATTGCATAGCATTGAAATGATTAAACATTTATATTTTTATATTTTCATAAATAGCTTGTTATAATATTATTAGGAATATTTTGATTAAATTCCATTGGTTGAAAAATAATCAGTTGTTACTATTGGCATGCATGCAATGATGGTCCTTTTTTAAAATCAAACTTAAATGGTATAATCCTATAAGGACTATGTTTTATTATATATGTAATAATATGTTCAATATTCATTTTTATGCATTTGATGGGCAAAATGAAAGAGTATGAATGATTGTTGGTATATATGCATTCAGTATTGAAAGCTTATGTGTGGTACATGTTTTAAGATTGTTAGTATAAACTAGTAATTTTACATAGCATATATTATTACAACATAATATGTGCTTAATGATTAGATTTTCATCTGATTATTATTATATAGTATAGTCCAGGGTATACCTAGGTGGTATAATTTTGTACTTGTTTATTTAATAATCATAGTGAGAGATTATTTATTCATATTTTAGTAGAGTTCTCTGGAACTATGATAGTATGAGATATCATATAATACTTCAGCTTAAATGTATATGCTTGGATGGTACATATTATAGTTGTATATTTATAATCTCACCTACGTTGACTAAATGAATGTAAGTGTTGGCAATACTTGATCAGTATGTTTTATAACAGTTGGTAGGATATCATGTATGCATGCATACAACCTTGAGAGTGTAAATAAATGTTGATTTAAGCTTATATGTGTTTGTATGACTTGATTTATTATATGTACTTGATTGATTAAAATTATATGCTTCTATGAATTTATGACTACTTAGTATGATTAATTATGATAAAATTAGTAGTTGAATCTTAGAACACTTGACTATGATAATATGAGATATCATGGGGTTTAGTTGTTTAGATATTATTATGATAATTAAAAATATGTAATTTAATATGAATGTGAAACATACTCGGGTGGTATGAATTGTAGGCATTAATTCATGTTTGAGTAAAATAATAACGTATGATTCATTCATTTGTGGATGGAATAAAAGTATACTTTTCTTACTCCTATGTATAGCATGTAATATGATATTATTGCTAGGAGAATATAATTAGTATAAATATTATGGTTAAATAATTTTTAGTGAAACATTATCTTTTAATATGTATGATTTGCATGTCACTATGATATATTGTAATAAAATGAGTTTTTTATGATATATTACATGTTTAGTTTTATTATACACACATAGGTACTAGATTGTTCTCTAGATTCTTGCACTGTTCTATCTATCTATCTATTAAGTGAGGGTCATTCCCTGATAGAGAATTATATGGAGGATAGTTAGTCCATGATTAGTGTGAAAAAATACTTAAATGATGCTCTCCCTCCCTACAATAGTACTACTTACTTGGAGAATGCACTTGAGTTGATTAGAGATTCATGAGTTGGTACGACATGAGCTATAAAGGGTTGGGTATCTATTTATTATATTAATATTGAAGGCCTAAAGGAAATGTAATTATATTTCATTCATATATGTTGAAAAAGAGTTTTTGTATCAGTGGACTAGTTGTGGTTGAGTCCTAATATATTTTCTTTCTTTAATATTTTGATATATTATATTATATTTAATATTAAAATTAGTAGTATTATTGTTCAAGGTTATACTTTAGATATGTTGAAATATTTCTTTTTTATGGAATGAAAGTTAAGTAAGTTTTTTTTTTAAATTTCACATTATTCTAAGTATAACTTGAGGGGTTTTAAAATGTGATACATACCTATGACTCAAACTCTATGACCTAATGAGTCCATTAGTATTTTCATACCTTTATGTTCTAAAAAAGAGGAGAAATGTGAATGTATGTGTGGTACATTGAGTGTGTACCTTAAGAGAATTTATACCTCCTTAAAGTTGTTAAAGGGTGGGTTTATGAGTGTCTTGTTGGTGATGGTTTTATAAAGTGTTTGGGTAGGAGATTACATAGCTTAGTTCTTGAGTGGTGAACAATAGTTTCCTATCATATTCTTGATCTTTTAGACTGAACACTTCGAGTGTGATTACATCTTTCTTGGTAATCAAATCACCTTCACCATTTTTGTTATGAGTGTTTTAAAAGTATGGAGTGTTTCTCACTTAGATATTTATGCATCAGTTTTATGTCTTACACAAATCTTAGGAGTGGAAATCTTATAATACCATTCTAGATTGACACCACCTAGAGCGGTGGAAATTTTTTTGTAGTTGAATGTAGATATCTTGATTGAAAATTCATTTGTGTTAAGATTTTGTTATGTGGATTAACATCCTTGTATACATATAGACTTGAGAAGAAGTGTCATCTCTCTTAGTATCTTAGAGGTGATTTATGTTTTCGCCCTCCTCTTACATAATTTTTAAGCTCTTGAGAAGATTCATATTTTCGGGATGTTGATTTAGAGTTTCCTTAGGTGGAAACTTATTTCTGAGTTGTTTTAATTTTATTCCCTTGGGCTCATGGGATAATGTTCTATAATTCTTATTTAGAGAGGCTATAAGACTGGATAAATTAAAGCACCTTTGAGGTTAGTATTCTCCTTTTCAGTTGTGAAAGTAGGTTATGATACTACACTTACAAGTTGTTAAGTGATAGTAATTGGTAGTATGGATTGTGGTGTTTCCTTCTACCATATGAGAGTATGTAGGAAGCTTTGTTTATGATATTTTAGCTCTCTATTTTTCACTTGTGACTTTTTAGAGTCATTATTTTATCCAAACTTGTGTACTTGACCATGAGGAGTGGTTAAAATTGAATTTATATAAATTCTAGTGTTTATATTATGTTATTATATACTTTTATTTAGAATAATATTATTTTCTTCTTGAAGCATGTTGTTTTGAAGAGTTATGTGTGTACCTTTTATTTGGGATTAAGGTATAAGATGTGTAGAACATATTCTTAGTCTAAAGGATTAAGATAAACCTTTTAACTTGTTATGTGCTAGTTGTGTTAGCAAAAAGACATTGTCTCATTCTTTTAAGATTGTAAGGATGGTATAATCCTTAGCATTTGTATGTTATGTTAATTATGATATTATTTTCACTTAACTATGAATATAACACTATAGGTTAAGTTGAAGAGTATGATACTAGTTATGTTTGATTAGTAGCAACTGAATACAATCTCATGATGATTATATAATTTTTTTTTTGTATGTATGTTAGTACATCTTAAATGATTTGGCATATAGTATTGATTTCTATAATCTATTAGTACATATTAATTTTTCATACAACTATTTACACTTTTTGGAAATTTTCAGATCGTGGAGACCTGAGGGAAGAGTGGTGAATTAGGAATGTGAGTTATAAGTGATAGAATGGTATCCTACATAGCCTCATATTGACTCAAATTATCGGTAATAAATTAGATCTGACATATGGACTTGTCGAATCTAAGATTTGATAGATAGAACTTGTCAAATTCAGTCATATGGCCATATCATGTATACTATAGATAGATATTCTATGTGGATGGATATTTTATGAATTTTTTTTATATACATTATTAATGGTTCCTATTCATTGTCATGCTTGTCTAGAGATCCGATTGAGTAGTGACAGTATCAACATGTTATACTTATCTGAAGCTACACAGAGTAATGATAGTATTAACATACATGTTAGAGATAGCCTAATATTAGTGCTCATATTTATGTATTTACTGTAAGGTAAATTACTATTTATTAAATAGTAATTACCATATGATAAGATAATAATTTGTTATTATTAATTACGTTGATTTATTAACAATATATCATATATAATTAGTTGGTTAGTAAAATATATTGTTTATAGAAACAATATATTTTACTTATACCTATATCTCTATTAACGGGTTAGTGGTTTCATAGTTTATGAGATATATTGGTGGAGATTATATCTTCCCAATCATAGGAAATAGTTTTCCTATATAAACTTTGTAATATCCCATATGAATGATTATCAGAGTAAAAAATATAATAGTTTTATGTTTAAAATATTTTTTATATTTTGTTGTTTTTGTGTTTAGATCTTTATTTAATTTATGCAGATTTAAACCAGCCCCATCAGTTGGTATCATAGTGGGCACTTTCCATGGTCTTGTTCCAATAAGAATCTTGAATATTTTTGTGCATTTTTTAAGATTATTCAGGACCTATATCAGATTCATGTTATATTAAATTCCTCGACATCAATTCAACTCAGTTGAGCATGGAATTTAGATTCCTAGGCAAAATAATCAATTGTGGAGACTCAATTTTTTTTTTTGCTACTCGATGCCTGACAGTCTAAAAATAGCTTGTATTGAGACCCATATGCATGCAAAGTCACTAGACATAGGCTCTATATGCAAATCTATGTGATAATATATCAAATAATAGAATCTAACAATCACTTTTCATGTTCAGCATCCAACAAAGACAACTGCATGTTCCTCGTTGTCTTGATTCAAAGTGCAATATTTTGATATTGAAAATTATTCATAGTTATGTTTTGTATCAAAGATCATATCCTATGGCCAATGGTAATCCAAACTTGAATACATTTATAATTTGAGCTCACCCAATGCCACCTATCCATGCCATTCAACTTTGTGGTATCACCAACCATCCATATGCTTCATTGTCATCCAAAAACATTCTCAATAGATTGGTAGTGTAGACATATTTCTCTCAAGTCAAACCATCCATCCATGACTTACCATCTGCAAGCAAATCTACATTGAGCTCCATATATACATCATCCACTTGCATGTTTTTTATTCATTTATGCATGTTGGTCTATTCTTGTACATATTTATATGTTGTAATGGTTTTTTCCATCATGCCTTCCAAACGTCCTAGTCAATAGTCTACCTCGGTTGCTTCATTATTTGAGCTCCTTAATGCATGAGTTCCAAATATTTGATTTATTTTTAGGTTTATTTACAAGAGTTTTGTTAAGGGTTTGATTTGAGTCTTTAGGTAAGTATTAAATTTGGTGGTTTATAGTGAGTCATGTTTTATTTTTAAACCTTTTGATCTAGTTTTTAGTAATATGGTTTTTAAGTTGGTTCAAAATTCTTAATTTTCATTATCCAGTATTAAATTGGATATTATTAAGGTCCAAAATAGTTTTTTGATATATTTAAAAAGTAATGAGTCAAGTCATCAATTTTTTAGAATTAGTCATCAATATTGATAAGTCATTGTGATAGTCTAGTTTTTTGTAGTATTTAATTGTTTATGAGTCAAATTGCCATCAAAAATCCAAAAGATAATTTCATGTCAAAAGAGTCTTTATTGTATGTCAAAGTTTTATAGGAATTGATATTACCAATATCAATATTAGAGTCAAATTAAAAAGTCAAAAGTATCGATTTAAGTCTTGTCATTTTGCTAATATTGTCAAAATGTCAAAAAATATTCAAAAAAATAAGGACGCATTATCACTTGAATGTGACATCCAATATATGTAATTCCAATATAATAGAATCTAAAAAAATCTTAAACATAGATATGAGGCCGATAACAAACTTGAGAACACTCGACTGCCAAAACATCAACTGTTGACTACACAATAATACATGTGATACTTAAAGAATAAATCTTCATCAGCTGAATAAGCAGCTTCACCTAATGGAGGAATGATGAAATGGAAGTTGGAGGTTCCAAAGACTCTCTTTAGTTACCAATGATGGAGCCCAAAATGATTTGGTGACATATAAAATGTGCAGTATTTTTTCATATTTTTTTACTTTGTGTGTATAAATAAAAATAGAAGTACATTCATGTTCAAGTATTGAAATAAGTGAGTATTCATTTCTATATTTCCCTTTGAGGTAAAAATAATGATGAGGACTAATAGAATGTTGTAACATTATGTAAGATTGTGGGTTAACCTATAAAACTTTTATGATGTTTTAATTTTTGGTTAACCACATGTAAAATCATCTTTTGTTTATAAGATATTAGTTAACCGAGTGTAAAACCATATTTTATTTTTAATTTGTTGATAAACTAAGTGTAAAACCATCTGATGTTTATAAGATGGTGGTTAGCTGAGTGAAAAACCATCATATGAATTTTTATGACAGTTGCAGTATAGGATGATGTCTTCTCCATGTTCACACTAAGAAAAAAATGTTAATCATAGCGTAACATTAGTGCTCACATTTGAGTATTTACTGTAAGATAAATTACTATTTACTAAATTGTAATTACCATATGGTAAGATAATAGTTTTTTATTATTAGTTACATTGATATATTAATAATATATCATGTATAGTTAATTGGTTATTAAAATATATTATTTATAAAAACAATATAGTTTACTTATACCCATATTTCTATTAACAGGTTAGTGGTTTGTTAGTTTGTTTATGAGAGATATTAGTGGAGATTATATCTACCCAATCATAGGAAATAGTTTTCTTATATAAACTTTTTAATATCTCATATGAATGATTATCAAAGTGAAAAATATAATAGTTTTGTGTTTAAAATATTTCTTGTGTTTTATTATCTTTATGTTCATCTCCTTATTTAATCTATATGGATCTGAACCAGCCCCATCAATACACACATCATTCTTTTGAGGGTCTCTAAACACTTCTATCTGGTATAAAAAATACATTCTCTAGGATAGAGAGATGTGTAGAGGGGTTGGAAGGTTTTATGAAACTCTTCTTAGTCAGTTATTTTAACTTTTGTAATGATCTCATGTGATTTTAAAAAGTCATTAAGACTTTTATCGAGTTATTATGGGTTTGTCTTACGATTTTAGATCCTGAAGTGGTCATGATAGAACCAATCAATGTAAATGATATTCATAAAACTTGTTTACATAATAAAAAGTGTCACAAAATAGGTCTTGTGGGACCAATACTCTAAAGAATAGTATTAAGTGAGAGAACTATGATGAGTTCTTCAGATAAATTTTACATTTATTTACATGATATGATACTTGATCATATGTTTTTATCTTGTTAATTTATGTTTGTTAATCAAAAAAATTATTTAAATAAAAGTCATCAGGGCGATGACCAATTTTAAGGAGGGAGGATGTCACATATTGATTTCATCCTATGAATTATAATCTTTAAATTCGTAGATTAATATGATTATTACTTGATTATCATTGCTTTGACTTGAGATTTATGACATATATTGATATGGGATAGTGATATTGTTGATTAGTATATATAATATGATAGTTATTTTTTAGTTATTCTATACATTGTGGATATGTATTTATTAATTTTATATCATTAATTGATTAAATGATGACTCAAATTAACTACCTACTTGTTGTGAGGTAGATGTACAATAGATCCTACCCTCAAAGCTTGATGAGGGAGAGCATAATTGGAGAGGATGGGATAGATGTAACAAATGGGCCATGATAGAAGAAATTACTAATGACCCTACACACATGCACAGTACATTCAGAATGTTTATGCATAATATGTTTTCAATGTCAATATATAATTAAGAAAATCTAGTACGTGATTATATTAGTATGCAAATTTAGTTCTTAATATGCATTGAATTTATTTAAATTAATTGTCTTGATTTTTTATACTAAACCAAAAAAATAGATAATAAGTGTTAAATAGATATTAGTTATTATTGACTAAATATCTAGTAGTTAAATAAATAATTATCTTTGTTTTAATTATTTTTAAGAACTCTAAATTAATATGAAATACTAATCTTAAGTTATGCCAATCTAAATTTAGTATTTTTAAAGCATGCATGATATTTCATTAAAAAATAAATTTAGATATATTTATTTAAAATTAGTCAACTTAACATATTGTTTAGATAAACCGAAAAAAACTTATTATTGAACAAATTGAAATATTTAATATTAATTAAGAAAGTTAATTTATTAAAAGTAAAATTAAAGAAAAGAAAAGAATGTTATGCATGGAAAGCAAACTAAGAGAAATGATTTTATAAATAAAGTGGAGAGTTTGAAAAAAAAAGATACGGATGGGCATAAAAGGGGAAAAAAAGAATAAAGACATGGACATAGAAACAAAACATTGGAGAAAAGAAATCGAAGGATTTGGAGAAAGAATAAGGAACTCAAATTGGTTATATTTTATATATTAATATTGAGTAGTTGATTTTATAGGCTAACATTCTATTTTGCATTAGCTGCATTGTAATTTACCTTGGCTACATTTTAATATATTATTAGCATTACAAATAAAGTTTGATTCATATAAAATGTGGTAATGCTCTGTATATCATGGTTGGAAAAGAAATAGTATATCATAATAGCTGAGTATAATAAACTAAAAAGTTGATTATTATAGTTTGAATTTGCTATATATGTATTTGTAAAAGTTATGTATATGGATAATAACTGAGGTTATATTAAAATAGTTGAGTCATAATGGTAAAAGCTAAGTCATATAATTAAAAGTTGAATTAATTGTGTAGGACAGAATCTCTTAATTGAAATGTCAAGTTGGTTAATTAAAACGCTAAGTTTTAATTATATCTTCCAGCTTAAAAAAATTGTTATGTATAATAAATAGTACTTTGAGTGTCTAATTAAAACCCTTGTATATTGTAGTGTTGGGTAATATTAACTAAAATGCCAAGCTAATCCTTAAAGTGTTTGATCAATTATCAAATCGTCTAGTTATAAATAAATACTAAATTATAATATCGGCTGAGTATTTTTATTGAAATCACTTGGCATATTTATGATATCACTGCATATATAATTTAAATTGCAAAAATCAATTTTTAAATAGTTATGTCTTTAGAAGAATTCGCTGAGTAAATAGAATTAATGCAAAGTATAAAATGAAGGTTTTTGAGTCTCTTGAGGCAACTCCAAGTTAAATAAATTTAATGTTGATTAATGCCAAAGTCCCTAACTAAAACATTAAGCATATAAGCACCCAGCCTCCATTTGTATAATGCCAAATTCTTCAATTAAATAATGTGCATATGATATAAAACATTGGGTCTGGAGGTAAAGATTGTATAAAGTGTTGAGTCTTTAATAGAAATGGTTGAGAATATAATTTGAGAATGCGAAGTCATTGAACAAGATAGCTGAGTTGTCAAGTAAGTCACCTAGTTTTTTAAGTGAATGCCCAATCACAAATTAAAGTTTGATTATATATTATTAAATATTATGCATATATTTATAATCACTAAATTAAAATATTAAATCACCATGTATCTGAAAATGTTAAATCTTACTTTAAAATAACTAGCTACATTTACTAAAATAAAGATCTAGGTTATGGAACACCCATTCTAAATTTAAGTCATTGAGTTTAATAATTTGTAATGCAAGGTCAAACAGATGAAAAGCTAAGTAATATAGATTTAACACTAAGGTTAAAGCAAACTGAGTTTTATTATAGGCAGTGCTTATTAATTGAATATACTAAATAGAAATGTCAAGTCATTAAATATAAAACTTGAGTCCGATTTTAAAAATATTGTCACATTAATTAATCATTGAGCTTATAATTTCAATGATGAGTATATATCAGTTATATATAAGACTTATTATGTAAGATGCAATGTTCAATGGAACTTTATCATTGTCTCAGATTTGTGAGTTGCATTGCTAGCTCAAGTTTCATTTTAAATAATAAACGTCATTATCACGAGATATTTATTACAATTAAAAAGTTGAGATTAAAATAAGGCTATGTTTTTGGTAGTGAAAATATTAATAAATGATTAGATTTTTTTATAAGTTGATTTAATACCAAACAAATCCTTCCTGGAAATATTTCTAATAAGTTGAAAGACTAAGTCTTATTATGAGAAATGGGTTTAACTTGTATATATAAGCAAGCTTTATATATATCTTTGAGGAACTTGTAAACCAAGTTACAATTAAATGCTTTAAACTGTTGTTTAAACTATAAAAGACAAGTTATTATTATTAATAGACTTGTTGTTAGGAACCCCTTATCCAACGGAAGCACAATTGATTACTTTCTTATAAGCAATTAAACACGGAATTATACCAGAATGATTAAGTAACTAGAAACTTGAGACAGCAAAGAATTTGAGAGACAATACACAATCTTGTATTAAATATTACTAGAAGAAAATACAATAAGAAAGATGCCACTTCTTCCTCCACCTCAAAGGCTTGCCACACCTCAAGACCTTCTTCCCTCTCTCTCTTGCTCAACCCAACTCAACAACCTGAGTTGTTATCCCCTCCTTGAATGCTTCAGCTGATCTCCTTGACCTTACACCTGTAGATCTCATTGACCTTGCTTCAATGCTTCAATGCTTTACTTGCCTTCTTGATAATTACAATACATGCCTCATGGGTCTTTAAATAGGATCCCATGCATACAAAAATAGAACTCTAACTACAATAATTAGACACGCAGATCGAGACTATAATTAGCCCCTTAACATGCAAACACTTAGTTCAACTAACTAACTATTCATGCAACAAACAGTTCTGAAACACATAGGCGACCGACATCGGTCCCTGCTTGCCTGGTTCTGTCGCCGTCGACCGACTCCCTGCTGTCGCCGGTTTCCTTTTGCACTGTCTGTGACCGACGTTGGTTATACTGCCGACGTCGACACTTTTGGAACTCAGCAACCTCTCCATGTCTGCAACAATTGAAGCTTTTAGCTCCACAACCTAAAAATCTCCCACTTGGAGATAAATAGCTGCAACTGTACCTGTACCTGTACTCCATCTATTTTGTTCCCTTGGCTCTGTATCCCTCTTCAAGCTCTCCCCTAAGACCAACCATCACACAACCTGTGATGCTATATCTATTACTTATGCCAAAAGAATTTTGTCGTTCCTAAATTCTTCATGACATACTTATGAACTAACTTTACCCTTAGCTCAGAAAACTCTCTGTATATGAAACCTACAAAAAGTAACGCAATACAGTAACAAGATAATGTAGCTAATATTATCCAACCTGGTAAAGATAAAAATAATGGTCAAACCTCCATTATCCTGCAGCTAACTCAAGACTATATACCCTAGCCTTCTGTCTCGCGTGTCCATCCACTCTCTTCTCTAAAATGGGAATCCATCCATCTATCCAGTGCTTTCTTCCAGCTGACAACTCTACCAACAAATACTTGTTTGGTTCTTCTCCAAGGACTCACACTCCTCATCCATGCCAAGCTCCCACTATTTTTGGACTCTACCTGCATTGCTTCTTCCATCTTCCTAGTTCTTGACTATCAGTAAGCAATATAAAAAAGGTGAACAATGAATATGAGGTTCACTTACCCTTTCTGACCTCCATATGGGCGTTTGAGACTCCTTGACAGCTTGTTTTCCGCCCATCATCCGTTCTAGTGACCGATCTCGGCCATCTCCCAGTCTGCTCCCGATCGATGTTGGTTCCCTGCACTGATCCTGACTGTCGACATCGTTACCCCTGGTTGACGCCGGTGTCCCCCCTGTCGACGTCGATTCTTGCCTAACCGACGTCGGTCTTCCCCTGTCGACTCTACCGACCCTGCTAGTTTGCACATGACCGATGTCGGTACCTGTTTGGCCGACGTCGGTGCCATGTGACCGACGTCGGTGTCTGTGTGTTCCTGTAAGTGATGAAACCTTCATCCACGAGCTCATCTTGGATCAAACTTCTATCCATACTGTCCTGCTCAAAATTATTCAGCCCCTGTGACTGATCTCTGTTCTTCATCTCCTCCGTAAACACCAAGGCTTTTTTGTTCCTGTCAAAAGCATCAAATTTCCTATTTCTGCAATAACTCTATCTATGCTTTCCGAATCTGAACACATATCTTTTGAATCACGAACATCCATTCCCTTCTTATTCATGTGACCCAGCCTATTAAGCCACATCTTCGAATCTATAGCTGAAGTAGATAAACCAAAAGTAGAATCAGTAATACAAGTAGATAGATAAAGAGTACCTACTTTCTTACATCTTGCTAAAACAAGTGCTCCCTTGGTAACCTTCTAAGAATCCACTGTGAGGGTTATTATGCATCCCTCATCACCCAACCTTCCCACAGAAATCAAACTTTGCTTCAAAACTAGGACATGCATGACCTCCTTCAACACCCATGTGTTGTTTATCTGTAATTTCAGCTGCACTTGCCCTTTGCCAACTATCTGACAAGGCATACCATCCCCTAAATAAAGCACTCCAAAGTCTCCCTAGACATACTCATGGAATAAATCTCTGTTTGGGGATGCATGAAAAGATGAACCAGAATCTAAAATCTATGATCCTACCTGACTATCCAAAGAAAGTATGAGAGCATCCTGTACCATGATATTTGCATCTTTTGCTTCTTCTTTACCTTCAAGTTGATTCTCTTTATCTCGAAACCAACACTCTTTTGTGTGTCATTTCTTTCCACAAAACCAGCAGGTAATACCTTTGGATTTGGATCTCCTTCTCGACCTTGATTTCCCTTGCTCTACTTTCTCTCTTTGTCTCCCCCTGCTTTCTGCACTTAGAGCATTCCCTGATGATTCACCTGTGCTTTTCCTACGTATTTCTTCATTCAAAATCACACTCACAACATCATCAACTTTTAAGATTTTAGAAGCAGATGCAGAATTACTTACTGCCATAACCAAACTATCCCAACTTTCAGGTAAAGAGCATAATATCAAGAGAGCCTTTACTTCATCATCAAAAACAATATTGACTGAAGCTAACTGGTTTACCAAACCATGAAAATTACTAAGATGAGTATATACCGATCCACCTTCCTGCATTTGCAAAGTAAATAATTGTTTCATAAGAAATACCTTATTTGACGCTGAGGGCTTTTCATATAAATTTGCCAATGACTTTATCAACTCTTTTGTTGTCTTACACTGTGACAAGTTGGAAATCACAGACGATGCAAGACTCAACCTTATGGAACCGAGAGCCTTCGATCAAGAACGTTCCATTCTTCATCCTTCATATCTTGGGCTTGCATGCAACCCCACCCAACGGTAAGTATAAATCCTTCTGATACAGATAATCCTCTATCTGCATCCTCCAATGTTGATAATTCTTGCCGTTAAACTTCTCCATTCGTAGCTTACTATCTTCTGCCATTGCTGAACTCTCACTCAATCAGAAAACCCTGTGAATGACCTGTAATCAAAAATAATAACCTGCTCCCTGTAAACCGTAGCTCTGATACCAACTGTTAGGAACCCCTTATCCAACGGAAGCACAATTGATTACTTTCTTATAATCAATTAAACACAAAATTATACCAGAATGATTAAGTAACTAGAAACTTGAGACAGCAAAGAATTTGAGAGACAATACACACTCTTGTATTAAATATTACTAGAAGAAAATACAATAAGAAAGATGCCACTTCTTCCTCCACCTCAAAGGCTTGCCACACCTCAAGACCTTCTTCCCTCTCTCTCTTGCTCAACCCAACTCAACAACCTGAGTTGTTATCCCCTCCTTGAATGCTTCAGCTGATCTCCTTGACCTTACACCTGTAGATCTCCTTGACCTTGCTTCAATGCTTCAATGCTTTACTTGCCTTCTTGATAATTACAATACATGCCTCATGGGTCTTTAAATAGGATCCCATGCATACAAAAATAGAACTCTAACTACAATAATTAGACACGCAGCTCGAGACTATAATTAGCCATTTAACATGCAAATACTCAGTTCAACTAACTAACTGTTCATGCAACGAATAGTTCTGAGACACACAGGTGATCGACGTCGGTCCCTGCTTGCCTGGTTCTACCGACGTTGGCCGACTCCCTGCCGTCGCCGGTTGTCTTCTGCACTGTCTGTGACCGACGTCGGTTATACTGCCGATGCCGGCACTTCTGGAACTCAGCAACCTCTCCATGTCTGCAACAGTTGAATCTTTTAGCTCCACAACCTAACACTTGTTTCATATTAGAAGAATACAAATTATAATTGGTTGTGACTAGAACCACATAGGTAAGTTTGTTTTAACAAGTATGACCCTTGAATTAAAAGGAAAAGTGATCCGAATATAAGGTATCGACATTGGAGGTATACAATTTTAAGAAAAACATATTTATATTGAAGTCATGTTGGATTATTGTTATTCTTTATGAATTAAATGAATATGGATTGATTGCATAGCATTGAAAAGATTAAATATTTATTTTTTTATTTTTTCATAAATAACTGGTTATAATGTTATTAAGAATATTCTAATTAAATTTCATTGGTTGATAAATAACCAGTATGTTACTTTTGGCATAAATACAATGATGCTCCTTGTTTAAAAGCAAACTCAAATGGTATAATCCTATAAGGACTGTGTTTTGTTATATATATAATAATATGTTCTAGATTCATTTTTATGCATTTGATAGGCAAAATGAAAGAGTATGAATGACTGTTGGTATATATGCATTCAGTATTGAAAGCTTATTTGAGGTACATGTTTTGAACTTGTTATTATGAATATGTAATTTTGCATAGCATATATTATTGCATCATGATGTGTACTTAGTGATTATATTTTTATCTGATTACTATTATATAGTATAATCCAGGGTATACCAAGGTGATATAATTTTGTACTTATTTATTTAATAATTATAGTGAAAGATTATTTGTTCATATTTTAGTAGAGTGCTTATGAACTATGATAGTATGAGATATCATAAAATACTTCAACTTAAACATATATTCTCATATGGTACATACCGTAGCTATATGTTTAGACTCTCACTTACATTGACTAATTAAATGTATGTGTTGGTAATATTTGATCAGTATATTTTTTAACAATTGGTATGATATCATATATGTGTGCATACAACCTTGAGAGTGTAAATGAATGTTGAGTTAGGATTATATGTGTTTGTATGACTTACTTTATTATATATACTTTCTCGATTAAAATTGTATGCTTCTATGTATTTATGACCACTTAATATGACTAATTATGAAAAAACTAGTAGTTAAACCTTAGAACACTAGACTATGATAATATGAGATATCATGGTGTTTAGTTGTTTGGATATTATTGTGGTGTTTTTAGTATTCTCCTTTCCAGTTGTGAAATTAAGTTATGGTACTACACTTGTGTGTTGATAAGTGATAGTAATTGGTAACATGAATTGTGGTGTTTCCTTCTACCATATGAGGGTATGTAGGAAGTTTTGTTTATGATATTTTAGCTCTCTACTTTTCACTTGTGACTTTTTAGAGTTGTTATTTTATCTAAACTTGTGTACTTGACCATGAAGAGTGGCTAACATTGCATTTATATAAATTTTAGTGTTTATAGTTATATGTTATTATATACTTTTGTTTAGACTAATATTATTATCTTCTTAAATCATGTTGTTTTAAAGATTTATATGTGTACCTTTTTTTGGGAGTAAGGTATAAAATGTGAAAAATATCTTCTTAGTCTAAAATATTGAGATAAACCTTTTAACTTGTCGTGTGCTAGTCCTACTAGCAAGGAGACATTGTCTCATCTTTTTAAGGTTCTAAAGATGATATGATCCTTAGTCTTTGTATGTTATGTTAATTATGATATTATTTTTACTTAACTATGAATATAATACTATAAGTTAAGTTACAGAATATGATACTAGTTATATTTGATTAGTAGCAAACTAATATAATTTCAAAATGATTGTATGATTTTTTTTGTATGTATGTTAGTACATCTAAAATCTTTTAGCATATAGTATTATTTTCTATAATCTGTTAGTACATATTTATGTTTCATAAAACCATGCACATTTTTTAGAAATCATCAGATTGTGGAGACTTCAGGGAAGAGTGGTGAACTAAAAATGTAATTTTAAGTGATAGGACAGTATCTTACATAGCCTCACATTTAGTTGGATTATTGGTACTGAGTTGGATCCGATAGATGGACTTGTTGAATATAAGATTTGATAGGTGAAACTTATCAACTTCAATCATATGGCCATGCACATGTACACTATGGATAGATATTTCATGTGGATGGGTATTCTATGATTTTTTTTGTATACATTATTATCGATTCTTATTCATCATCGTACTTGTTTAGAGATTCAATTGAGTAGTGATAGTATCGACATATTTGTTAGGGTGTGAAGCTAAAAGCTTCAACTGTTGCAGACATGGAGAGGTTGTTGAGTTTCAGAAGTGTCAGCGTCGGCAGTATAATCGACATCAGTTATAGACAGTGCAGAAGGAAACCAGCGACAGCAGGGAGTCGGCCGACGTCGACAGAACCAGGCAAGCAAGGACCAACGTCGGTCGCCTGTGTGTTCCAAAACTGTTCATTGCACGAACAGTTAGTTGAACTAAGTGTTTGCATGTTAAGGGGCTAATTATAGTCTCGAGCTCCGTGTCTAATTATTTTAGTTAGAGTTCTATTTTTTTATGCATGGGATCCTATTTAAAGACCCATGAGGCATGTATTGTAATTATCAAGAAGGCAAGTAAAGCATTGAAGCATTGAAGCAAGGTCAAGGAGATCTATAGGTGTAAGGTCAAGGAGATCAGCTGAAGCATTCAAGGAGGGAATAACAACTCAGGTTGTTGAGTTAGGTTGAACAAGAGAGAGACGGAAGAAGGTCTTGAGGTGTGGCAAGCCTTTGAGGTGGAGGAAGAAGTGGCATCTTTCTTATTGTATTTTCTTCTAGTAATATTTAATACAAGAGTGTGTATTGTCTCTCAAATTTTTTGTTGTCTCAAGTTTCTAGTTACTTAATCATTCTGATATAATTTCATGTTTAATTGCTTATAAAAAAGTAATCAATTGTGCTTCCGTTGGATAAGGGGTTCCTAACAGTTGGTATCAGAGCTACGGTTTGCAGGGAGCAGGTTATTGTTTTTTATTACAGGTCATTCACAAGGTTTTTTGATTGAGTGGGAGTTCAGCAATGGCAGAAGATAGTAAGCTACGAATGGAGAAGTTTAACGGTAAGAATTATCAACATTGGAGGATGCAGATAGAGGATTATCTGTATCAGAAAGATTTGTACTTATCGTTGGGTGGGGTTGCATGCAAGCCCACAGATATGAAGGATGAAGAATGGAACGTTCTTGATCGGAAGGCTCTCGGTTCCATAAGGTTGAGTCTTGCATCGTCTGTGATTTCCAACTTGTCACAGTGTAAGACAACAAAAGAGTTGATAAAGTCCTTGGCGAATTTATATGAAAAGCCCTCAGCGTCAAATAAGGTATTTCTTATGAAACAATTATTTACTTTGCAAATGCAGGAAGGTGGATCGGTATATACTCATCTTAGTAATTTTCATGGTTTGGTAAACCAGTTAGCTTCAGTCAATATTGTTTTTGATGATGAAGTAAAGGCTCTCTTGATATTATGCTCTTTACCTGAAAGTTGAGATAGTTTGGTTATGGCAGTAAGTAATTCTGCATCTGCTTCTAAAATCTTAAAAGTTGATGATGTTGTGAGTGTGATTTTGAATGAAAAAATACGTAGGAAAAGCACAGGTGAATCATCAGGGAATGCTCTAAGTGCAGAAAGCAGGGGGAGACAAAGAGAGAAAGTAGAGCAAGGGAAATCAAGGTCGAGAAGGAGATCCAAATCCAAAGGTATTACCTGCTGGTTTTGTGGAAAGAAATGACACACAAAAGAGTGTTGGTTGCGAGATAAAGAGAATCAACCTGAAGGTAAAGAAGAAGCAAAAGATGCAAATATCATGGTACAGGATGCTCTCATAATTTCTTTGGATAGTCAGGTAGGATCATGGATTTTAGATTCTGGTTTATCTTTTCATGCATCCTCAAACAGAGATTTGTTTCATGAGTATGTCTAGGGAGACTTTGGAGTGCTTTATTTAGGGGATGGTACGTCTTGTCAGATAGTTGGCAAAAGAAAAGTGTAGCTGAAATTATAGATAGACAACACATGGGTGTTGAAGGAGGTCATGCATGTCCCAGTTCTGAAGCAGAGTTTGATTTCTGTGGGAAGGTTGGGTGATGAGGGATGCACAATAACCCTCACAGCGGATTCTTGGAAGGTTACCAAGGATGCACTTTTTTTAGCAAGAGGTAAGAAAGTAGGTACTCTTTATCTATCTACTTGTATTACTGATTCTACTTTTGGTTTATCTACTTCAGCTGTAGATTCGAAGATGTGGCCTAATAGGCTGGGTCACATGAATAAGAAGGGAATGGATGTTCGTGATTCAAAAGGTATGTGTTCAGATTCGGAAAGCATAGATAGAGTTCATTGCAGGAAAAAGAAATTTGATGCTTTTGATAGGGACAAAGAAGCCTTGGTGTTTACAGAGGAGATGAGGAACAGAGATCAGTCACAGGGGCTGAATAATTTTGAGCAGGGCAGTATGGACAGAGGTTTGATCCAAGATGAGCTCGCGGATGAAGGTTTCATCACTTACAGGAACACACAAACACCGACGTCGATCACATGGCACTGACGTTGGTCAAACAGGTACTGACATCAATCATTTGCAGACCAGCAGGGTTGATAGAGTCAGCAGGGGAAGACCGACGTTGGTTATGCAAGAACCAACGTCGGCAGGGGGGACACCGACGTCGGCCAGGGGTAACGACATCGGCAATCAAAGTCAGTGTAGGGAACCGACATCGATCGAGAGCAGACTGGGAGATGGCCGAGATCGGTCACTAAAACGGATGATAGGCGGATAGCACGTTGTCAAGGAGTCTCAAACGCTCATATGGAGGTCAGAAAGGGTAAGTGAACCTCATATTCGTTGTTCACCTTCTTTATATTGCTTACTGATAGTCAAGAACTAGGAAGATGGAAGAAGCAATGCAGGTAGAGTCCAAAAACAGTGGGAGCTTGGCATGGATGAAGAGTGTGAGTCCTTAGAGAAGAACCAAATAGGTATTTATTCGTAGAGTTGTCAGCTAGAAGAAAGCACTGGATAGAGAGATGGATTCCTATTTTAGAGAAGAGAGTGGATGGACACGTGAAATAGAAGGCTATGGTATATGGTCTTGAGTTAGCTGCAGGACAATGGAGGTTTGACCATTGTTTTTATCT
Organism: Torreya grandis; assembly: GCA_037957365.1. Taxonomy (NCBI): domain Eukaryota; kingdom Viridiplantae; phylum Streptophyta; class Pinopsida; order Cupressales; family Taxaceae; genus Torreya; species Torreya grandis. The sequence continues at coordinate 45,174 of JARHVA010004110.1, forward strand.
TTACCAGGTTGGATAATATTAGCTACATTATCATGTTACTGTATTGTGTTATTTTTTGCAGGGTTTCATATACAGGGAGTTTTCTGAGCTAAGGGTAAAGTTAGTTCAGAAGTATGTCATGAAGAATTTGGGAGCAGCAAAATTCTTTTGGCATAAGTAACAGATATAGCATCACAGGTTGTGTGGTGGTTGGTCTTCAGGGGAGAGCTTGAAGAGGGATACAGAGCTAAAGGAACAAAATAGATGGAGTATAGGTACAGGTATAGTTGCAGCTATTTATCTCCAAGTGAGAGATTGTTAGGGTGTTGAGCTAAAAGCTTCAACTGTTGCAGACATGGAGAGGTTGCTGAGTTTCAAAAGTGCCGACGTCGACAGTATAACCAACGTCGATCACAGACAGTGCAGAAGGAAATCGGCGACAGCAGGGAGTCGGTCGACGTCGGCAGAACCAGGCAAGCAGGGACCGATGTCGGTCGCCTGTGTGTTCCAGAATTGTTCGTTGCATGAACAGTTAGTTAGTTGAACTGAGTGTTTGCATGTTAAGGGGCTAATTATAGTCTCGAGCTGCGTGTCTAATTATTGTAGTTAGAGTTCTATTTTTGTATGCATGGGATCCTATTTAAAGACCCATGAGGCATGTATTGTAATTATCAAGAAGGCAAGTAAAGCATTGAAGTAAGGTCAAGGAGATCTACAGGTGTAAGGTCAAGGAGATCAGCTGAAGCATTCAAGGAGGGGATAACAACTCAGGTTGTTGAGTTGGGTTGAGCAAGAGAGAGAGGGAAGAAGGTCTTGAGGTGTGGCAAGCCTTTGAGGTGGAGGAAGAAGTGGCATCTTTCTTATTGTATTTTTTTCTAGTAATATTTAATACAAGAGTGTGTATTGTTTCTCAAATTCTTTGATGTCTCAAGTTTCTAGTTACTTAATCATTCTGGTATAATTCCGTGTTTAATTGCTTATAAGAAAGTAATCAATTGTGCTTTCGTTGGATAAGGGGTTCCTAACAATATTATACTTATCCAAATCTACGTAGAGTAGTGATAGCATTAACATACACACATCATTCTTCCCAGGTTTCTTAAATATTTTTCTTTGGTATGAGAAATACACTCTCTAGAATAAAGAGATGTGCAGAGAGGCTAGAAGGTTTTATGAAACTATTTTTGGTCAATTGTTTTGACTTTTATGATTATTTCATGTGATTTTAAAAAGTCTGTAATATTTTTATCGAGTTATTATGGGTTTGTCTTATGATTTTGGACCCCAGGGTGGTCATGATAGAACCAATTAGTGTAACTAACATTCATAAAATTTATTTGTATAATAAGAAATGTCATAAAGTAGGGTCTTGTAGGACTAATACTCTAAATAATAGTGTTAAATAAGAGAACTATGATGAGTTCTTCAGATAAATTTTATAGTTTTTTACATGATATGATACTTGATACTATATTTTTATGTTAAACTTTGTTTGTTAATCATAATTTTTATTTGACTAAGAGTCATCGAGACGATAATCAATTTTAGGGGGGAAGATGTCACATCTTGATTTCACCCTACGAATTATAACCTTTAAATCTATAGATTAATATGATTATTATTTGTTTATCATTACTTTGACTTGAAATTTATAATATATATTAATATAGGATAAGTGATATTGTTGATTAGTATACATAATGTGACAATTGTATTTTAATTATTCTATACATTATGGATATGTATTTGTTAGTTTTGCATCATTAGTTGATTAGATGATGACTCAGACTATCTACTTGTTAAGAGGTGGATGCATGATAGATCTTGCCCTTAAATCTTGACGAAGAAGAGCATCAATGAAAAGGATGGGCTAGATGAAACGAATAGGCGATGACAAAAAAAATTGCTAGTGACCCTACACACATACATAGTAGATTTAAAATATTTATGCATAACATATTTTAAATGTTAGTACGTAATTAAAGAAATAGAGAATGTGATTATATTGGTATGCAAATTTAATTCTTAATATGCATTGAATTTATTTAAATTAAATGTCTTGATTTTTTATAATAATTCAAGAAAATAGATATTAGTTGTTAAATAGATATTAATTATTATTGACTAAATATCCAGTGGTTAAATAAATAATTATCTTTGTTTTAATTGTTTTCAAGAACTCTAAATTTACATGAAGTACTAACCTTAAGTTACATCAATCTAAATTTAGTCTTTTTAAAGCATGCATGAGATTGCATTAAAACATAAATTTAGATATCTTTATTTAAAATTAGTCAACTTAATCTATTGTTTTAGATAACTTCAGAAAGACTTCTTATTGAATAAATTAAAATATTTAATATTAATTAATAAATTTAATTTATTAAAAGTAAAAATTAAGGAAAAGAAAAGAATGTTATGCATGGATTACAAACTAAGAGAAATGATTTTACAAATAAAATGGAGAGTTTAGAAAAAAGAGATACGGATAGGGATAGAAGGAAAATTAAAAAAAGAATAAGCACACAGACAGATAAAGAAAGCATACGAGAAAATAAATCGAATGATTTGAAGAAAAAGCAAGGAACAAGGGGCACAAATCTACTAGGTTTGTTTTATTTTATATATTAAGCTCGATTAGTTGATTTTATAGGACAGCATTCCATTTTGTATTAGTTGCATTGTAATTTACCTTGGTTGCATTTTAATATATTGTTAACACTGTGAACAAAATTTGATTCATTTAAAATGTGGTAATGCTCTGTATATATCGATTGGAAAAGAAATAGTATATCATAATATCTGAGTATAATTAATTGAAAAGTTGATTATTATAGTTTGAATTCATTATATGTATGTTTGTAAAATCTATGTATATGGGTAATAGCCGAGGTTATATTAAAATAGCTAAGTCATAATGGTAAAAGCTAAGTCATATAGTCAAATGTTGAATTAATTATGTAGTGTAGAATCTCTTAATTGAAACGTCAAGTTGGTTAATTAAAATGTCATGTTGTAATTAGATCTCCCAGCCTAAATATTGAATTTGTTGTGTATAATAAATAGTACTTTGAGTTTCTAATTAAAAATCTAGTATATTGCAGCGCTGGATAATATTAACTAAAATGCCAAGCCAATTGTTAAAGTGCCCGATCAATTATCAAATCACCCAGTTATAAATAAATGTTAAGATATAATATTAGTTGAGTATTTTTATTGAAGTCGTTGGGCATATTTATGATATTGTTACATATATAATTTAAATTTAAAAAGTTATTTTTTAAATAGTTATCTTTAGAAGAATTCACTGAATAAAAAAAATTAACGTAGAGTATAAAATGAAAGTTGTTGAGTCTCTTTAGGCAACACCAGGTCAAGGAAATTCAATGTTGAGTAATACCAAAGTCCCTAACTAAAATGTTAAGCATATAAGCGTCCAGCGTCCATTTTTATAACACCAAAATCTTGAATTAAATAATGTGCATATGATATAAAACACTGGGTCTGGAGGTAAACCTTGTATAAAGTGTTGAGTCTTTAATAGAAATGGTTGAGTATATAATTTGAGAATGCAAAGTCATTGAACAAGATATCTGAGATGTCAAAGTAAGTCACCCAATATTTTAAGTGAATGCCTAATCATAAATTAAAGGTTGATTATATATTATTAAATGTTGTGCATATATTTTTAATCACTAAATTAAAAAATTGAATCACCATGTCATTGAAATCCCTAGTGTTATTAAATTAAATCATCAAGTTTCTAATTCCAATGTCGTGTGTATGAAATGGTTGAATCTTACTTTGAAATAGTTGGTTGTATTTATTAAAATGAATATCTAGGTTATGGAATGCCCATTCTAAATTTAAGTCACTGAGTTTAATAATTAATAATGTAGGGTCAAATAGATGAAAAACTGAGTAATATGGATTTAACACTAAGGTTAATGCAAATTGAGTTTTGTTATAAACAGCATTTATTGGCTGAACATACTAAATAAAAATGCCAAGTTACTGAATATAAATGTTGAGTCAAATTTTAAAAATGTTGTGACATTAATTAATCATTAAGATTATAATTTCAACACTGAGCATATATCAAGTATATATCAGACTTATTATGAAAGATAGAATGTTTGATGGAACTTTGGTATTGCCTCGGATTTGCAAGTTGCATTGCCAACACAAGTTGCATTTTAAATAATGATCATCATTATCATGGGATCTTTATTATAATTAAAATTTTGAGATTAAAATAAAACTGAGTTTTTTATAGTGAAAATATTAAATAAATGGTTAGATTCCTTTATAAGTTGGTTTAATACCAAACAAATCTTTCGTTGAAATATTTATAACAAGTTAAAGGACTAAGTATGATTATAAGAAATGGGTTTAACTTGTATATATAAGTTAGCTTTATATATGTATTTGAGAAACTTATAAACCATTTTACAGTTAAATGCTTTAAACTATTGTTTAAACTAGAAAAGATAAGTTATTATTATTAACAGACTTGTTTCATATTAGAAGAATGCAAATTATAACTGGTTGTAACTAGAACCAAATAGGTAAAAAAAATTAACAAGTATGACACTTGAATTAAGAGGAAAAGTGATCATAATATAAAGTATCGACATTAGAGGTATAAAATTTTAAAAATGAATCATTTATATTGAAGTCGTGTTGGATTATTGTTATTCTTCATAAATTAAATGAATATGGATTCATTGCATAGCATTGAAAGGATTAAACGTTTATATTTTTATATTTCCATAAATAGCTTGTGAAATGTTATTAAGAATTGTTTGATTAAATTCCATTGGTTGATAAATAACCAATATGTTATTATTGGCATGGATGCAATGATGGTCTTTGTTTAAAAGTAAACCTAAATTGTATAACCCTATAGGGATGGTGTTTTTTTATATATGTAATAATAACATGTTTTACATTCATTTTTATGCATTTGATGGGCAAAACGAAAGAGTATGAATGATTGTTGGTATATATGCATTCAGTATTGAAAGCTTATGTGTGGTACATGTTTTGAATTTCTTAGTATAAACAAGTACTTTTACATAGCATATATTATTACATCATGATGTGTGCTTAGTGATTATATTTTTATCTGATTACTATTATATAGTATAGTTTAAGGTATACTGAGTGATACAATTATGTATTTTTTTGTTTAATAATTATAATAAAATATTGTTTGTTCATATTTTAGTAGAGTGCTCATGAATTATAATAGTATGGGATATCATATAATACTTTAGCTTAAATATGTATGCTTGGATGGTACATATTGTAGTTGTATATTTAGACTCTCACCTACATTGATTGATTAAATATATGTGTTGGCAATATTTGATCAGTATATTTTGTAACAGTTATTATGATATCATGTATGCATGCATACAACTTTGAGAGTGTAAACGAAAGTTGAGTTAAGCTTATATGTGTTTCTATGACTTATTGTGTTATATGTACTTGTTTGATTAAAAGCGTATATTTGTATGTATTTATGACTACTTAGTATGACTAATTATGAAAAAACTAGTAGTTAAACCTTATAACACTAGACTATGATAATATGAGATATCATGAGATTTAGTTGTTTGGATATTATATGGTAGTTGAGAATTTACAATTTAATATAAATGTGAAACATACTCAGGTGGTATGAACTGTAAGCATTAATTTTAATTTGAGTTAAATAATAACGTATGATTCATTCATGCGTGGATGGAATGAAAATATACTTTTATTACTCCTATGTATAGCATGTGATGTGATATTACTTCTAAGAGAATGTAATTAGTGTAAATATTGTGGTTAAATAATGTTTAGTGAGACATTATCTTTTAGTATGTATGATTTGCATGTCATTACAATATCTTACAATAAAATAAGTTTTCTATGATATACTACACGTTTAGTTTTATCATACACATATAGGTACTAGTTTGTTTTCTAGATTTTTGCACTGTTTTATCTACCTATTTGTGAAGGGAGGGCCATTCCCTAATAGGTAATTGTGTAGGAGATTGTTTGTCAGTAGTTTGTGTGTAAAAAGCATTTGAATGATTTTCTCTCTCCCCATAGTAGTACTACTTACCTGGAGACTGCACTTGATTTAATCAGAGATTTACGAGTTGGTACGACACGAGCTCCAGAGGGCTTGATATATATTTATTATATTAATGCTGAAGGCCTAAAGAAAATGTAATTGTATTTAATTTGTATATGTTGAATAGTAGTTGTTATATTAGTGGACCAATTGTAGTTAAGTCTTAATGTATTTATTTTCTTTAATATTGTGATATATTATAATGTATTCAGTATTTGAATTAGTATTACTATTTTTATAAGTTATAATTTAGATATGTTGAAATGTTTCTTTTTTTTGGAATGAATGTTAAGTTGTTTTTTAATTACTGCATTATTCTAATACAACTTGAGGGGTTGTAACATTTTTTGACTTATTTATTCTCATGTTTGGGTAATCACTTGGCTCATAGCTCATTATATCATCCTAAATCTAAAAATGAAAATAAAGGTGGTCAAAAAATGAATCGCAAGTTAACTTCCTTTTTCGTAACAGATAGCAAAAAATATGGGTTCAGGTCACCACTAGTAGAATGGAAGTATACACTTCCTTCTATACATCTTTCAAAATGTCTCCATTTGTGGCTTTGTATGGGTATAAACACCCATCCATCACCTCCTCCTTGAGGGTTCAATAAAGGTTTTGCATTGTTGACGAGAACCTTCAACATGAGCATAAGGTACTATCTACCCTAAGAGAGAATTTGGTAATGGCACAAAACCGAATGAAGTAGCAAATAGATTAGCACCGTAGCAAGAGGAAGTCTTACGTGGGTGATTGGGTCTCTGTGCACCTATAATCGTACAATAAAATGTCCTTGAAACAACAAAAATATTATTAAAAACTCTCCTAATTATAACAACCTTTATCAAATCCTATAAAAATTTTGCAAAGTTGTTTACAAGCTAGAGTTACCTCAGTCAACATCGATATATCTAGTATTTTATGTCTTTTGATTAAAGAAGGTAATTGGACAATAAGTATCCACCCAAACGGAGTTTCCAAAGCTAGATGAGGAAGGTATAGTCATTTTAAAACCTAAGGAGATCCTTCAAACATGCACTAAAGGACTACAAAAAAGAGAGATTCAGGAGTATTTGATCAAGTGGAATAATATCATGAGTGAGGATGAAACATGGAAGAATGAAGCATTCCAGAAGCAACATTCAAAGTTATTCAACATTGACAGTAACGTTGGTTTGAAGTTGAGGGGCATGTTATGCCCTTCACCTATAGCATGTATAAGAATGCATGTGGCTAATTTATGGCTTACATCACCTTTTATCTTATCTTGTCACATTTATCTATGTTCTCATATTGTTAGTAGAGTCTAGGTATGGAGTAACAATAGCCTAAATAGAGTATATATAGGAGATAGTGGTTAGTACTTGAGAATCATATTACGAATTATGTTCTCATTTCATTGTTGTGGAGGTTGCCCCATTGAAGTGGCTCAATCTTATTTATGAAGTATTATGCTTTGTTGTCAATTATTTTTATGGGTTTGCTCCTTTTTTTTTCATTTTTACGCTATATTTTTTTAATTTGCTCATGGTGTTTACATTTATATCCATTGTTTTGAACTATCCATATATTTTTAAGTAATTTAATTACAAATGTGTGCATAAATAAAACATTATAATGTACATATGTTCTAGTTGTAAGTTGAGTTTTAAATATATCGCATTCATACTAACAAAGCACAAGTATGAATACTTAAACCATGACTATCATGAACTTATTCTACCGCTCAATCTATTCATGTAGGAATTATGTATATTGTTAATCACATTTGGTGCATATAAGTTGGGATAGGTATACTACAACTAAGGCAATATAAATGAATTTATTTTAACAATTAATTTAGAGGTATATGCTTTGAAAGGTCTTAAAAAATTAATTGAAATTCATGTGAATATTTAATGTTGATGCATGGATCGATGTGAGTTAAATGGCACGACATCTTTATTTGATTTTATTTTGAGTTAAGGAGATACTTGTGTACTTTGATAAATATTAGTATATAGTAATGCATCAAATCCCAAGGCTAAGTAATTTAACATAGATGCTTGAAACATTGTGGTTAATGGAAGTCGCATACTTTATTTAAGTTGTTTTATTTGGTGTTTACGTTCACCTTATAAGTTGGAATAATAAATAAAGAAAAGTGGATCCTATTGAACTTCCTCTTAGGTTTGAGTTTGGTATAGAATTATTGAAAGATGACAAATTTAGAGCGTAGTATGAAAAGTAATTATGTGTTGTTAAGAACGTGATTGTAAGAAGATTGCTTTAGATTGATTTTAAAATATCATTTGAGTAATAATAGATTGTGAACTTGGTTGAATTCGATAACATAAAGGCTCATCAGTCCCAAGGACTATTAGGTAAAAACATTATCTAATTAAAGTTGTCCTTGTTCTTCGTGATGGATACAGTTTGGTACTATATGTAATTATTTAGCCTTAAAGAGAAAACATAACTTATACCTTTCAATAAAGAAGTCATGGAATAAATAACAAATTACACATTGCTGCTTGTAATAAAAATTCTTGGAAAAGATTGGTCTTAAGGGAACAAGTTGACTTCAATAAGGGTAAGGGTGTATTAATTAAAGCTTTAACTCCTCATCAATAATATGGTCCCTTACATCAATACATGCATAAATAAATAATTAATATTTCAAGTATTAAACAATTATATATAAATTGAACGTACTACACTTTATTCCTACAAAGCAATACTATAAGGCATAGATCCTAAAGCAAAAACTTAATAGATACCACCTAATGAAAATAATTAGTCTAAATATATAATTTCAATTAAGGTTTCTCTCAAAGTAAGACACAATGTGTTGGCACTCTATTAGTAAATGATTTGCCAAAATATAAAAATTGTATTTGGCCTTTTTGCACAAACAACATAGACCATTCAATGACCCGAAAAAAAGTAGTACATTATTCTTAAAAAATTTATGATATCATTCACACGTACACTAACATATTTCCTTAAGAAAATAAAATAATGGAAATTTACAGAGGTTGTAACAATAAGCAACAAGAAAGGATGACCAAGATACTCAGGTATGATTTCAAAATTATCTATAAAAAAGGAAAGGAGAATATAACAGTTGACATTCTCTCTCAATTGGGGGATAAGAAATCAACATTATGTGCAATCTCATTATTATGGTATAAAGATAGATTTTTTATTTTCAAAAACTATGAATTGAAAACTAGTATTTTTTCTCAAATGTGTGACTTACCAATATGACATTTTGTGTTCTTGAATACTTATAATCACTCAAATAAGCATTTATTTTGGGAAGGCTTTAAGGGTAATGTACAAAAATTTGTGGTTTGATGTTTGGAATGTCAAAAAAATCAAAATTAAATCATCAAAACACTAAACCACTTGCAACCACTAGCCACCCCAATGCAGCATTAGGAGGAGATCTCAACTGATATTATTACAAGATCACCAATATCCAACAAATTCGATGTGATATTGGTAGTAGTAGATTGATAGTATGCAAATTTATGTGCACTCTCTCATCCCTCTCAGGGTAGTATGGTAGTAGAAGTCTTCATATACATGTTGTAGAAACTCCATGCCAAGCCCCAAATCATTATGAGTGATAGTGGTCCTATCTTCACTAGCATATTTTGAACTGACCCATTTGTGACATGGGGAACTAGCACATAATTAATCTTATCATACGCTATTATATGGATAAATAAAAATTATGAATAAATGTTTGGAAGGGTAAATGTGTTGTTTTACCTTAGAAAATCAAGAACAATGGTCCAAATGTGTTTCACTAGCAAAATGTTGTATAACACTTTGATTCACACAACCAAAAAGATAACTCAATTTGAGGCTATTTATAAAAATCCCACACAATTAACTAATTCTTATTTCGAGGGTCATCCCAAAGCCTAAGCAATAGAGTATCATATCCAACATGAGTAAAAATTGCTCCAAGTCCTTAAGGAAAAATTGGTCATGGCTCAAAATAGTATGAAAAAACAAGCAAATCAACACCGAAGTAAGATGCATTTTGAGGAAGGAGATTGGATTTTCCTTCAATTGCAACACCACAAACAATGTCACTTAAGCAACATAAGAACCTCAATCTTGCACCAAAAAATTATGGGCCCTATAAGGTTCCCCACCAGATCAACAACATAGCTTACAAGTTGTAACTTCTACCTCTTTCAAAATTCATGATATATTTCATGTCTGATGCCTAAATAAATTCATCATTAATACGCTACGAGGACAATAAAAATTTCCTAAGTTAGATTAAGAAAGGAATTTCATTATTGAACCAAAGGTAATCCTCGAGAAACAAGTGAAGAAATTGTGAAACCTAACCATTTCTAAATTTCTCATTAATTAGAAGAATATGTGAGTTGAATATGCACCATGGGGAGACAAACAATTCATGCAAAATCATCCATAATTGTTAAGCATTAAGTGCAATGATTGTATAAATAGCAAAGTCATGTTAGCCCCAAAGATTCTATCTTCATAAGTGTACTAATGTTTTGGGTGGCTGACTTATGGCACTCACATCCTTAAATATTTTCATTTATTAGTTCTATTTATTTATTTGGGCAACCTAATTAGAACAGAGTGTGAACCCACATAATTATGTCTATAAATAAGAAAGAGCAAGCCTCTCTCAAATCATCATAAGTTGTATTCATGAATTCCTTTCATTAGTAATTAATATCCTACATGATGCCCTTTTAAAATGATCAATATATCTAACTCTATTATTATTATTCACATTCAAGTGGATCGTATGCTACCATTTGATTTTATTTTGTATAAATATTCTAACACATGTTGAATGCAAACTTGAGAAGGGATGATTTGTGGTAAGCTTAGAGCAATTTCAAATCCCTTAAATGGCCTTGTGAGAAACTACAATAAATAGCTTGTGATACGATTAATATAACAATGCCCAATATGTGACTTTTCTCTAATAAAGGATAATGGCATGAAATTTGGTAGGACCTAGGGGAAGTACAAAGCTAGAACATGAATGGACATCAGAGCTATAGATAGTACATGTTTCATCATTGTTTTTTATTGTATCACTTCACAATATGGATGTTGATATGGTTGTTTTTTATAAATATCTTTTGGAAAGATGTGTATTATAATGCTTGTCAACAATAATTATTTTCACATTTACTTTATTGCCATTATATAGAACATATTGTGCATTGTACTAAGTTTAACTTTTATGTTTATAATTGCAAATCACCATTGAGAAAGTTTTTATCCTCTCCTTTAAAAGAAGGGGCCTATAATACATGGTATTGCTTGTCCACACTTGCATGAAGGTGTGAAATTGATTGGTGTAGCCTATTTCTAATAAATTTTTCTATGCAGGATTGTATGTCTTTTGTTTTATTTCAATATTGTAAGTGTTATAGAAAATCTGAATGATTGTAACAATAGATGGACTTGTATTGTAGTAGAAAACTTTGAGAGGTCCTTGATATATTTCAATTTTAACTTCTTTTGTACTAGATGCATAAGGAAAATAAAAAGTGAACTTTTGCAACAAGTTGAGGCACATTTAAACTACTTTGTTGGTTGTAATTTATTATTAATCAAAAAGATGTGACTTGTTAGTTTGACAGTTCTGCCCCATTTGATGTTTTTGCCTTTAATTGATAGATGAAATCTGGGATGCATCTTTTTGTATATTTTGGTTGAGATAGACTAGGTTACAAATATGTGTGGAGTTCATTTTTAATTAAGTTAGTTTTGAACTACATCAAAATGAAAAGATAGTTACAATAGTAACTCGAACATTGTTCATAATTACTTATTTTAGAATGGGATATGGTTGTACTCAGAATAATTCAAGTACTTACCAAAAATATATATGGGATCTAGTTTAAATGAAATGATAACTAATTATGGGTGTTTGAAAAAATATATCATGGAACATCTACCACAAATGAACCTTGCCTCTATCATGAGTTGTTGTCTCTTTCAAATCTTAACACTACAAATAAATAAACTCGAGATTTAATTGACCTCAAGTTGTGGAATAAGGTCCATGTAATTTTTACACTATATGATATTAATATCAATGAAGTAGGATGCCTAAGACTCTTCAACGTTGAACCTAACCTTTTGTGACATAGATAATACATTGTTAATTGTAGTGACATATTGATCATGAGTTGTAAGATGAAATGAATTCAGTACATTCACTCTTTTATTTGTCATATCCAGAACATGGTAACCATTGTAGTAATGAGATGTTGCATTCTCAAAGGAAAGAAACTATGCATGCATTTTGTAATGATTGTGGCTTGTATATTTATATAAGCTAAATGTTTAGTTCTCTTCCTTAAGATGATTGTGGAATATCTTAGAAACTCTTCCATTTCATTGAAATAATGTTTGTAGTTGATATGATGCTCCCCTTCACTAAAATAATTGTACCATTCAAATCTTTTGAGTATTAAATAACTAAAGCAATAAACTAATAAGACATTTGATATAGACAAACGATGATTTACCCATGTATAGTGTTTGTGTGTGTAATGAATGAGATAAATGTATCATAATGCTATGAGTGTCACTTCAATGTATCAAGGCAACTCTATTGAGAAAATAATTATTGACATGAGTAATATGTGACCAACTTGTATTAAGGAAATTGTGTTGGCAAACGATTTAACAATATAGTGTTAGTACCACTTTGGTAAACCTTAAGAACATTAAGTAGTAAATAAGTTGACAAGGCATATTCCATTTAGCTTTAATGAGACTACAAAAATAGAAATGTTATGGATATCGTTAGACTATATGCTATGAGTGTTACACTATATTTTTTATCTAACAAAGTCCTTTACTTTTGTTTTGAGTCTAGTACTTATAGTGTAAAACATAGTAGAGTTCTTTTGGATTTAACTGTATAAAAAAATTGTTGTCCGACATTTTAGATCTCACTCATAGATCTATCTTCAAGAAAGGAAAGCAGCCAATGCTTGGAGAAGATGCATTACTTATAATTCCATAAATATCTCATCATGAAACATATTTATGAATGGGCTTCTTATGCAGTGGAAAGGTATAGGCAAACTTGAATCAAGACTAAGACATCTTGAGGACTTACTCAAGATCAATTAATCACTTCAATTAAAAAATGGAATGGTGTATAACTTTGTTAGATGCAATACCTAATACAATATTGTTGTGGTTATAAATTCCTTTCTGACACTATAATAGTACAGGGAAAGATCTTCATGCTCTCAAGGGTATATCAGTGTGACCTATATTGAAACTTGAAAGACCTTAGGATCTCATATTGAAGTCCATATTGTCATGCTATAATAATGACATAGCCAATAGTAAGGATTTTATATGCTCTCTTGAACAAACCAAGTAATGGATTCTCCAATTTGCATTAATGAATGAGTTCTCGTGACTTGTAAAAAATTTAGAATGGAGTTAAAAATTAAACCAATGAGAAATTTTGGAAACAACTCAAAGTTTGAGGACTACATGAATGTGGACTTACTTGGAATTTACAAATAGAACTTAAATTATATAACTCCATTGAGCATTATCAAAAAACAATATTTTAGAATTTTTTACTTTCAATTTTTATTTTGATTTAGGTACTAAAAAATGGAATAGTTGGCAGAGCTAAAAAATTATTTCAATAAAATTACCATTTCGAATTTAATTACATGTTGGTGAAGCATAAACATTGGTTGATTCATGCAATTCAATAATAGTTCAACAATCCCTATTGTAATATGAAGATAATTGAACAATAGGTGGATGATAGAGTTAGTAGGATGAAATGGCATATGAGGGTAATGTTGCACAATTAGTTTGAATAGTTTTTCAATTATTTTAAGGTGTATAGTACTTTTTGAAGTTTTTAATTTGAAGGAAATATACATTATAAATACAAATGAATAGAGACGAACATTCTTTTTCCCAACCATAAACATATCCACTCGAAATAAATTATGTGATGGTTGGTTCAATTAGGATAGCAATCGCGTTGAATGCATGGAAGGTACCAAATTATTCTTTCTTTATATTGATTGATTTAAATTAAATTGAATTTTCAAATTAATTCAAGCATCAAGAAGAGAAATCCCACAAAGTTAGATTGAATCAGGGGAAGTTGTTGACTCATCCCTTGGGGCAAATGATCATAGAACTATTGTGCACCACTTCGTAAGCATATAGAATAAATCTAGTTTGAAAATTTTAATTAAGACATCAATTTAACATATAAATTTTATTAAACGGCAAATACTACATCTATAGGGCCATTATGCAAGTGCAACAATATTTGTGACCCCTTGGATAAAGCACTAATGTCTTCTGCGAATGGGCTCATTATAGGGGCTATGTGTTGGTGATATATTCATTGTTTAAATGACAAGAAATAGGATGTAAGTATTTAATTTGCACATTAAGTTATCCATTTTACAAATTTTTAACCTAAACTACTTATATAACTATTAAAATAATGTTTTTGTAGGTCAAAAAACCATCTTTGATAGTTGATGCTCGTGATTATAAAGAGCATGTTGAGGATGATACCAATAATGATGAGGAATCCATGCATGGTAACATAGACAATAAGATGGGGCTTTGTAATGTCCCCTTTTTTAGATTAAAATAATTAATAATATTATTTAAGTTGGGCCCAGTTATTTCTAATCTTTTGGGAAACTTAATAATATTAATATTATTAAAATAAAAAGTATTCTTAAAAACTTGAAGTAAAAATAATTATATGACTAAGTTAGCGAAAAGTAACTTATTATCGGCAGCTTATATTTTATTATTAAAATATAAAAAGTTTGGAGTTTGAGTGGAAAAAAGTATAAAAGAAGGTAGAGGGATCCATTTTTTGCATCATAATCATTTTTCAATTAATTTCATTTGATGCTAAGCATGTTTGCTCACACAATTAGCTCTTGGGGATGGAAACCCTCATTTGCTTCAAGTATTCGAGGACAAAAACCCTCAATACTTATCTAGTGATCTTATTTAGAGACCATGCTTGGACATAGATTAGTTGGACAGCCCTGAGAGGTGGGTGAATCAGTTGGATAGCTTCGAAAAGTCATAAATCAGTTTTAACAACCCTTGAGAGTTGGGCAAATCAATTTGGGAGTCTTAAGACGCCGGACGCATCAGTAAGGCAGCCTTGGAGGGTCAAATGCTGCACTTTTAGGCCTATAGAAGGGTGGCAACTTGCCTAGAGGATTTGACTTCCAGTTTGGTCCATGTTTGGTGGGTGGAAAATTTAATTTCTTGCCTTCATCAATTCAATAATATTTATTATAATTTTTAGGTCTGAAATTGATGCAAAATATTAGCCTTGTAGTACAAAATAAATATATTAAATTTCCATATTTTTTATGAAGGTTTCTATGAGATACGAAATTTACTTCCATTCTTAATTAGTAAATTATAGAACTCTACAAATTTTGTTAGGGTTTGTTGTAAATTCCATATTTCTTTATTTTGGTCTGAAAAGGGACATTACAATGATATCAAAGCATTGGATCTTGCCACCCTATGATTCAGAAGGAGAAGATAAAATAGATGAAATATTTTTTGATGATGCTAGGTTTGAGAAGATTGCCCAAGGGCAAGGGAGATTGGATAATATAATGGCACAACTAATCCAAACCATGCAAAATCTGAATGGTGAATTCAGGAAGCACTTCCAGGGAAAATAAAAATATTCAGCCTCACAAGGACCATGAGTGATTCTTGATTCAGGTCATTTTGACCTACTTTCCTTCAAAGAGAAGAAACCATTACAGTGAAGGAAACTCAACCCTCCATAGTTGATGATAATGTTGCCACCTATGTTGAATATAGGGCACTTCCAGTTGAGATTCGGGAAGAACTATCACTTACTAACTTCATGGGATTGAAGACTGATCAAATTGGAATTGGACCAAGGTCTAAATTTTGAATAATGGAGAGAAAAAGAATTTTCAAATTGTAATGGTGGAGCATGAAGAAAATCAAGGCTACTAGTAATGGAGAGGAAACATCCCATGGAGGCATCAAGCATACAAAAATAAAGTGGAAAATATATTCCATCCCACGAGGAAAATAATTATTCCCTTGTTATGAGAAAAGAGAAAGAAACCAAAAAATAAAAACAAAAGTAAAATAACAAAGAAATCAAAACAAAAAGGGTTTTACTTGTTGAATGCAAAGGGCTCAAGATGGAGGAACATGCACCATCATTAGAACCTCTAAAGGAGGAGCCATTTTTTGATTTTTAGAATAGCATTATGGAGGGATGTGTAAAGGAAGAACATGCATTACATGTTGAATGTCAATTGTCCAAGATTGAAGTTGTTCCATCCCAAGAAACTCTACATGTTGAATGCTGAGTATCCAAAATTGAGGATGTTTCAGTGCTAGAAGCACCTATCAATCTTCCAAGCATTGCAAAGTTTGATTCATTACCATATAAGATTGATTTTCAGCGTAACTATAGTGATGAGCATGTTGGAAGCACAGCGACTGAGAGGAAGGGGTGAATCAATGAGCTCTTAAAACTTTCTTCTAATTCTTTAGTTCATTAATCAAGCATCAATATAGAATCCATTGAGTAATCAAACCACCACAAAGAACATAAAGACATAACATATGATATAGGTGGGAAACCCTTAAAGGGAAGAAAACCCACAGTAATAACTACATGGACTACATGTCTTAAATCAAATATGCAATGAGTCAACAAGATTGTTGAGCACCAACTCAACTTGAGGCACCAACCTCAAATAGTCAGGCACCAACTTGACAAAAAGATTCAGTAAGCACCCTCTTGATAAGGAGAACCAACTCATTTATTTGTAGATACCAATCTATATGATGATTCAACCCCCTTTGTCAAGCACTAACTCAGTTGCTTCAGATCATCCACCTTTCTTAGTTTTTTTATCAATAAATGATGGTATAATTTTGCTCTCTCTACTTATCGATCTCAGATTCATTCTACTATTTTTTTTCTCATCACTCTGAGATTCATTTTGTTATTTTATTGCTCTCTTTCTTTGCTCAATCAAATAGGCACATTAGGCTCTCTTTCTCTGCTCTTTGAAAGACTTTGTCCTCTCTACCTTCTCTGATCATCTCTTTTAGTTGATTATGTATACTCTATGAATCATTTGATGATTTCATACTCACACCTCTTTGGCCCTTTGTTCCTCAATAGACCTCTACTCTGCTCTGCTCCTTAGTGAATTTATCTAATCATCCTCTTTGGCCATCCGTTCCTCAGCAAACCTCTACTCTGTTCCTTAGCGAATAATTATCCTCAAGTTTTTTCATGCTTTAAAAAGGCAATTTGATCTTTCTTATATACAAGACATTTATCAACAACCTTTGAAAGTCAGTCAAACAAAATTTTATATTTGGTTGTATAATAATTTATTCTCTTGTGAAAACATAATTCACATTAGCTTATATAAAAGCTCACTCACATAGGTCAGCCTGAAATGAAGTTGGGATAGACCAAGAAATCATTAGAATACATTTAGTGTAGACCTAATGAAGTCTGTAGTAGTCTTGATATAGTTCAACGTAGCTCTAATGTAATTCATAGCATGCATAATGCAGTCCATAGCATTCCTGATGCAGTATATAGCATCCTTAATGCAGTTCATAGTATGCATGATGCAGTCTATAGCATGCCTGATGTAATCCATAGCAAACATGATGCAATCTATAGCTAATCACATAAATTCCTTGACATCAATGACTATATTCTTTACTGAATAGCAAACCCTTTAATATCAATGACAATGTCTCAACAAACTCCCCATTTATCATTGATGGCAAACCTTTACAACTTGATCACATGAGTAGATTGTATCATTCAATAAACATACCTTTACACCAAAACTTGAACTCGATTTACTCTTTCCCCTGTCATTTCTTCACCACAAGCAACTAGACAACAATTACACAACCTGCTATTTCTCTCCCTTATACAACTATCGTTATTATTGCACTATTTCTCCTTGAAAATAGTCAGCTTGTTAATTCTCCCCCTAACTTGCAAATTCTCCCCCTTTGACATCAATGTCAAAGGGTTGCACAACTTGAAATCTATTTGATCGAGACAAAGTGTCGCTTCTTCAAAATTGATAATATCCATATTCATTTCCCTGATGATAACTCCATAAACTTCTCAAAAAACTGTAAGATACAACTCATTGCCACTTGTACATCTTTTGACTGTCATAGACTCTTGACTTTTGATCCTCAGAGCTAAAAGATACCCAAAGATTAGTTCCCCTTCAATCCATACCTTTCTTAGTGACTGACAAAAGAAAGAATTACTCCTAATACCTACCTTAAGAACCCAAATGTTGCCCTTGGAAGAGGTTTTGTAAAAATGTCTATAACTTGTTTTTTTATGGCTACATACTCTAGTTTGACAATCTGATCAGCTACCTGCTCCCTTAGAAAATGATACTTTGATTGGAATATGCTTAGTCCTAGAATGCATGACTAGATTCTTAGAGATGTTAATGGCACTGGTATTGTCACAAAATATAAAAATTAGACTATCATTCTTAATCTTAAAGTCACTCAAGGTTTGTTTCATCCATAAAATATGTGTGCAACATGATGCTATTGCTATGTACTCAGCTTCAGCTTTGGACAAGGAAATTGATGGTTGTTTCTTACTCAACCATGTCACAAGACTCTTTCCAAAAAATAATGCACCACCACTTGTGCTCTTTCTGTCATCAATGTTACTTGCCCAATTTGTATCAATATATGTTGTTAAAGTGAAATTCTTACATTTTGAGTACTACAAATCAAACTCCATGGTACCTTTGATATATTTGAATATCCTCTTGACTACTTGTAAGTGTTTCTCTTTTGGTTTTGCCTAAAATTTGGCCACTAGACCTACTGCCTATATGATATCAAGTCTTGATATAGTAGTATACAACAAACTTATAATCATAGATCTATATAAGGTCTAATTGACTTCTAATGACTTATCTTCTTGACTCAATTTGCAACTTGTTATTGGAGTACTTACTAATTTACAGTATTCCATATCAAATTTATTCAACATTTCTTTAATGTACTTAGCTTGAGAGATGAAGATTCCCTTATATGACTGAACTACTTGCAATCCAAGAAAAAATGATAGTTCCCCTGACATAAACATCTCAAATTCTTGTTGCATTACTTCTGCAAACTCCTTAGACATCTTGTCATAGTCACTAACAAATATAATATCATCAACATACGCAACTATAATTAATTGATGTTCACCTTCTATTTTGATGTAAAGGTTGCTATTAACAACACCTCTCTTAAAACCCTGATCAAGCATTTGTCAAGTCTTTCATACCATGATCTAAGGGGCTTGCTTTAACCTATATAATGCTTTTTTCAGTCTACAAACATAATCTTTATTTCCTAACAAAGAGAAACCTTCAAGTTGTTTTATATACACTTCTTCTAAATTGTCATTGAAAAATGAAGACTTTACATCCATCTGATATATCGTGAAATTTTTGAAACCAACATATGCCAAAAACAGTCTTATGGCTTCCAGTCTTGCCACAGGTGCAAAAGTTTCTTCAAAGTCAACAACTTCTACTTGAGCATAGCCTTTACATACTAACCTTGTTTTGTTTCTTGTGACCTGACTATCTTCATTCAATTTGTTCCTAAAAATCGATTTGGTTCCAATGACATTCTTATCATTAGGTCTAGGAATAAGTTCCTATGTCTCATTTTTCTCAATCTGATTGAGCTCTTCATAGCATTCACCCAATGCTTATCAATTCTAGTTTCTGAAAAAAAAATGGGTTCTATCTTTGAAAATAAAGAGAAGTTCAATTTTCAGATGTATTCATAAACCTTCTTCTAGTTTGCACTCCAGCATCAATATCATCTATGATTTGACTTTCTACATGGTTTCTCTAAACGAATCTAGAACATGCCCTTGTATCTTCTCGTTCTTCTTCTTGACTTTCTTATGCTACTTCTTCTGATGCTCTTTCTTCTTCTTTGAGATCAAACTCCTCTACATAAACTTTTAGTTATGTGCTGACCTTATATCTGGTTTCATTCACTCTCACATGTGTACTCTCCACAATCTTTTGTAGTCTCTTGTTGTAGCATCTATATACAAAACTAGCTGAAGAATAACCAAGGAAGATACCTTTATCAGTGCTTGAATCAAAATTCCATAGATCCTCTTCATCTCTCTGGATGAAACACTTTAAAATGTTCTACTGAAGTTGGTTTGCCTTTCCACCGTTCATAAGGGGTCTCATTGTTTATTCTTATTTGACGTTTGTTTAGAATGTGTATTCTTGTGTTTAATGTAAATCTCCAAAATCTATCAAACAATTTGGACTCATTTAACATTGCCCTGGCCATTTCCTAAGCAGTCTTGTTCTTCCTTTCTACCACACCATTCTGTGGTGGTGTCCTTGCGGTCAAAAATTGTCTCTTGATTCTATGTTCCCTACAATAGTCATCAAACTCATTTGACCAGAATTTTCCTCTATCAAATCTTAGACACTTAATTTTTAAGTTCATCTCATTCTCAACTAAAACCTTTAACACCTTGAACTTACCTAGAGCCTCAAATTTCTCCTTCAAAAATGCAACCCAAGTCATTCTAGTGCAATCATCAATAAGAAGCATGAAATAACTTTCACCTTGAATACTTTGAGTTCTAGTTGGACCACATAGGTCTGTATGAATCAACTCTAAATTTTTTGTAGTTGAATATTCTTTTGTCTTAAACCTTCTTCTTGTCTGTTTTCCATGTTGCAATGCCTTACATAAGGTGTTTGCAAGCTTCGTGATTTTAGGAATGTTCGTAACTGATTTCTTAGTACTTATCTTTACTAAGTTGTCAAAGTTTATATGTATCATTCTTATGTGCCAAAGCCAGCTCTCATCCACTTGACTCATAAAACATATGTTCTTCTTGATCTCATTTAAAACATACAAATTATTTGAAATCTTGTCAACATATGCTACCAATCTTCCTGAACTTACTTTTCTTTTTTCACATCCTTTAGCATGAAAAGTTAAATTATATCTTTGATTGCACATTTGACTAACACTCAACAAAGTATGCTTTAACCTTTTTACATATCACACATTCTCAATTTTAGTTTTCCCATTGTCAAGACTTAATATTCCCTTGCCAACAATATTAGCTATTGTATTGTCTTCAAACTTGATTGTACCTTTAATAGTCTTCTTCAAAGATATGAATTTATTCTTGTCCACTGTCATATGGCTTAAACAACCATTGTCAATGTACCATTTCAAACTCTCATCTTGAATGTGAAAAGCAGCTTGTGCTAACATGGATTCTTCTTCCTTTGGACCATCATTTTCTTGCTCATTTTTTAGTATTTGCAAAGGTTCTGACTTCTTATCAATTTGAACATACACCTTCCTATTTGACTAGAGTGATTTGCATAATCCAATCTACAGAATCTTTCAATATGTCCAATTCTATTACAGTTGTAACAAATCATACTGTTTCTATTGATATTTGATGCTTGAACAAATAAATTTGAGAATCTTTTTGGAAATCCATTACTATTCATAACTTCTCCATGCATGATTATTTCTAGCATTTGATCTACAATCTACAGCGTTATGTCCAAACTGATTACAAGAAAAATAGTAGCGATAAAAGGAATTCATGTACCTTATTGCATTTGGTTCCCTGATAGGAAATGATCTCTAAAGATTTTCGAAAAGCACATTGACACTTTTGTTATTTATGAGAGGGACGATAATCTTCTTGACCAACCCTGACCTCTGAGTGTCATTCGCAATCTCAGATTTCCTGAGAGCATCAGCATATATCTTTGGCTTACTGATATTCTGTTTTTCTTTGCTACTCTTCTGGTCATCCATGTATCCAAGGCTTGTTTTGATGAGAGGTGACATTTGATTGTTCAATATGTCATCAAAAATTCCATCGTTCTTTTCAGACTTTTGATAATTTTTCAATTTGACTGTGAACTGTTCCAAATTTGATTTCAATGAACCTATCTCAAATTTGTACTCATTGCACTCTCCTTCCTTGGACTTCAGACTTGCATTTGCTTTTTCTAACTGAGTCTTGAGATTTTTGATGACCTCCTTAGCTTACTTGGCACTCTTAGTTATCTTAGTTTCCAAGATACATATATGTTTTTCATGACTTTTGAGTAGAGACTTCAACTTTTGGTTTTTCTTTCTTTGACTCTTCAATTCATTCAAAGCACTAATAAGTTATGTCTCAAGATCAATTTGGGCTTTTTCTTCATCCACTTCTTCATCATCCATGAAGACTTGTTCTTTTAAACTATTCTCATCTTCAACTTCAACGGCCATGAACAAAGCTTCATCACTTCTATGATATGAACTACAGCCATCATTGTCTGAGATATCTTTATCACTGACTTCAGAAGAGTTATCCTCTTTAGAATATAGACTCTTTTTGTTATTGAATATTTTTTTCTTAGTCACCTTGCTTGAAATTTTTCTTGCTTTTGTCATACTTGTCAGACTTCTTACTCTCTTCACCATGTTTTTCATCATGATCATGTTTTTCCTTTTCAGGACACGTGGCAGCAAAATGACCAATCCTACCATAATTGAAAAAGTTGAATAGTAGATTGTCTTTGTACATGTTGACGCTATGGATTGCACCCTCTGAAGGGAGGCTCAGCTCTCTTCCTCCACATGGCACAATGGAGACATTCCTCTTGCTATAGGTTGCAAAATTGAGGGATGAATCTCTAGATTAGGAAATAGCTCCTCTTGATGCACCTTGAGGCCCTAGATTTTCTATTGTTAACAATACTGAGGGTGAAAAGAAAGAGAAATATTGAGAACATAACCTAACTAATGCGATGATGCACCAAATTGGTCGGTCTACTCAGCTTTGACCTAAACTTTACACCAGAAAGAAGCAAATATACACTTCATTCGAATGAGAACCTTTCTTGCATCAGTGTTTCAACAGGGGATCCTATGGAGATACAAGGAAGAACTACTAGAGGTGTTCTAAGACACACTATGGGCAGCCTATTCACATGTGCCTATACTCTAAACTAGACACTTCTTGTTGACTTGCAAGAGAAGAACTCGGAATACACTAGATATGTTGGCATAAACTTATGAAAGCATGAAAAAGAAATGACTTAACATAAGAAAAAACCATAGACATATGCAAAAGTGCAAGCTCAAATGGAGGTAAAAATGCTTCTTTTGATTCAAGATAAATTTCTTCAAAGCTTTGCCATACAATGCTGAGAGATCCCTTCTCAAATGAGAAGTTACAAATATATAAAGAGATTGGAAACAGAGAATTGACTAGTCAAGAGATGGAAACCCATGCTATATTAAACACTTTTACAATGATCACAAGCCCATGTTGTTGTCGTATCCTTCCAATTGTGTATGAGAGAGCCATGTTGTAGATATCCAAGTCGCTGCCCTTGTTGTCCTAGTCCTGCCAAAAGCATGGGATACTCCTAGCAACTGACAAGGCCATCCCCAAGTTGTGTTGACTGGGCCATGCTCTCTTCAATGTTTGGGCGCAACTAGTTGTGCATTAATGGAAAAGCGCAAAAACATGGGTTGTTCTCCTCTATTGTTTGAAAATCAATCCTTTTATTGGTTTTTAATAGAGACTATTTCCCCTAAGTGTCTTTACTCCTCTTGCTGACGACATCTATGGCACCTACCTTGGTCTGGTTCATCCATGGGTCTGCACTTTGGCTTGTCACGCTATTTGAAACATTTTCAGCTTTTGTTTTATTGTGCACGTGGCCACATTCTGGGTTACCCACCTTATTTTTTTCTTACTTTGTTATTTCCTTTTTGTCCTTAGCCATTCAAGCTCTCGAGTGCTTGTTATTTTCTCCTAGGCTCCTTTCTTAGCTTGCTCATTCATTCGTTCTTCGAGCTTTCAGGCTTTTGAATTCTTTCACTTCAGACATTTTGTCCGAAAGAATTCTCTTTTGCGCTTGCACTCTTTGGCTTTCTTTTGACGAGCCTTCAAGCTTTTCCAGCTTGATTACTTCCCAACGGCTAGTTTATCACCCTGAAGTTGACATTCACAGGCTTGTCACTCACAAGGACAATTCCTTTGACATTTTTGCAACGAACATTTTCCTAAGGGAAAGTGACTCTTCGAAAAGATTGAAATCATCCTTCGAAAAAGTGAAAAGAGTCCTTGACCAAGTGCCCCCTGCAAAGACACCTACCCTTCAAACTTTTTGTGACTGTCAAATTTCTTCAGACAAAATGTCCGAAAGAATTCTCTTTTGGCTTTTCCTCTTTGATTTTCCTTCGAACAAAAAGTCTGAAAGAATTTCTTCAGACATTTTGTCCGGAGGAATTCTTTCCGCTTATCAATTTTTTTTGAAAGGCACGTTCCCTTCGGGGTTTCTTTCTTTGGCCCTTTGCTTCAATCGGTTGCCCTTCACAAGGGCATTTCAAGCCAAAAGTGCCCTTCAGAACTTTTGTACTAGTCCTCATGCCGACGAAAAGCCCTCTACAAGGTCCTTTCTGCCTTCCAACATACCTTTCGAAAGTTTTGTAAAGGTTTGTTTTATCTTTAAAGTGTCTCTGGCAAAGGAACATACCCTTCAGAGAAATTACAAATGATGCTACAGAATGCCCAGGTGTTGTCCGCAGAAAAACCATTGCCTTAAAAAGCGTCTAAGACCAATTCAAGCTCTTCTGAACGACTTACTCAAAATCTTTGAAGTAAAGACGTCTCAAAACTCGATTGCTTCTTCCTTACCCTTTCGGGTTTGTCAAGTGCTCCTGCTTATTACTTGTAAAGCTTACAAGTAATGTTGTTCTGAGAACCCGATTTGCTCTGTGAGTGCTGGAAAAGACCGATGCATGATGAGACAACCCCTGCACCTGCATAAAAGCAACTTTTTCCTTGAATTTTAAAGGATTAAGACCTGACTTGAAGTCAAAAGGAGGGGGTGCCCATTTTGTCATGCAAGATTCACAAAATGGTCAACAAATTGGTGACTCATAGGGGAAGTATCCCTGCTATGCTTGAGAAGACTGGTGGCCTAAAAGTCCATTGGGCATGGAGTCAGGATGCAGCTTGAAAAGTTGGCAATAGCCTTGTAAGGACCTAAGAACCAACAAAGATTTTACCCCAAACAACAAGGAAAAATTAAAAACCAAGGCTAAAAACACTACACACATGCACAACACTTAGGGAAAATAAGGAAAAAACAAGAAAACTATGTACATGACGAAAGAAACCTAGTAACAATGTTAAAGATATATCCCATTGACTGGGATATGTAGCTCTTCACCATCCAACTTGGAGAGTTGGAAAGCATTGTGTTGCTTGCATTGGGTGATGACATATGGGCTACTCCATAAAGTGTCAAACTTCGTGTGTCTTCCAGGCTTGGCTCAGTCCTCATCCCACTTTAAGACAATATTACCTTCTGAGAAGCTCTTTGGTGTAGACCTCTTGTCAAAATGCTTCTTTGTTTATTGTAGGTGGCTGGTCATTGTATCCATGGCTTGGTCTCTCGCTTCTTGAAGCTCCATTAGCTTACAATACCTGACTTCCAAGCTGTCGCTTTCCACCAATTGCAGTTGACGGCTAAGATCCAATGCTAGTGACTCAAGTGAGATAGGAAGTCTAGTTTCCCTTCCATACACAAGTGTGTAAGTGAATTCTCGATCGTCCTCTTTGGAGTGATCATATTTGTCCAAAGAGCTATCTTCAACTTGGCATGCCAAGTCCTTTGATTTTCCTCCATTGTCCTTTTTATGATCATAATCAAATTCTTATTTGTGGACTCGGTCAACCCATTCCTTTGTGGGTAGTGGTTGGAAGAAGCGCTGAGATAGATGCCATATTTCAATACCCACTCACTTGTCTTTATTCCAAAGAAAGCCAATGCATTGTCTGAAATGATTGTGACTGGGACCCAAATCTTGTAATTATGCCTTTATAGAAGTCTAGGACTGCACTCTCATTGGCCTCTTTCAAAGCTATGGCCTCTACCCATCTTGTGAAAAAGTCTGTGGCAGTTAAAACCCACTTGTGGCCAGCACTAGGAGGATTGATCAACCCTATGCAGTCCAACCCCCATTACATGAATGGTTGTTCCACCTGAACAGGATGAAGAGGCATGGCAACAAGTCGTTGCTTCCCATCAAAGAAGACACCTTTTTTCCATTTTCTCGCCCAAGCATGAATGTCTCTAAACAAACTGGGCCAAAAGTAATCAGCGCTCATAATCCTTGCAGTTATTGCCTTAAAAGCAAAGTGGCCACCAGCTGATCCATCTGGAACTCAGACAGTACCCTATAGATTTGGTCTGAATCAATGCATCTCAAGAGTGCCCCAGAAAAGTATTTCCTGAACAGCACTCCATCAACTAGGACATAAGAAAGAGATTGGAGTCTAAAATACCTCCTCTTGGTCCTATCAAGACCTTGTGGACACTCACCAGTTCGAAGAAAATGAACCATGTCTTGTGCCCAGCTCTTCGTGACTATAGGTACCGTTGTTGTAGGTTCATCGTGGAGTACCAAAACGTCCTCCTTCGTCTCTTTCACGTCTGTAGCGAGGTGTTCAAATAGCCCTCTTCCCCTTACTAGCTTGGTGGTCTTGATCTCTATGTCATACTCCATTACTTTGGTGATCCAGCGTATTTTTTTCTCATTCAAGTCTCAGCTCAGCAAGAAGTCTTTTACACTAGGATGTGGCACCATGATATGAATCTTGATGTTAGACAACATATGTCTGAACTTCTTCAAACTTCGTATGACTGCAAGCACCTGCTTCTCAACATACGTGTATCTAACCTCATAGCCTTCTAAACTTTGGCTGAAAAAAGCAAGAGGTTGTTCTAAATTCTCACCATTCGCTTGAGTGAGCATAGCAGAGATTACATATTCATTCCCAAAGGTGTATAGATTGAAGTCCTTGGAGAAGTCTGGACTAGTCAGGGTAGGAGCTTGGGCGATAGCTTGCTTGATGCCTTCAAAGATTTCTCTTCTTATTGTCCACGTGAACGTCTCGTCCTTCCTTAGCATGGAAGTTAGTAGCTTGACCAGCTCAACAAAGTTAGGAATGAATCTCTTAATGAAATTTATTTTATCAAAGAAAGTTTGCAGGCCCTTCTTGTGCTTAGACAAGGACAACGCTAAGATGGTGTGCACCCTTTCTGGATCAATGGAGAAGCCTTCTTTTAAAAATGATATGACCCAAGAGCTTGCCTTTGTGGACGACAAACATGCATTACTTTGGGTTGAGAGAGATGCCAAACTCTCTACACCTTTCAAATATTTTTTTCAGGTGCTTCAAATGTTCACTTGCCTCCTTGGAGAAGATTGTCACATCATCAAGATAAACCAGCACAATGTTATTGATCAAACCTTGGAAAGCCATATCCATAGCACGTTAGAAGGTAACTCCAGCATTTGACAATCCAATTGGCATCTTCTTGTAGATGTATGTTCCCCACTTGGTGGTGAAGGTTGTCTTGTATTGGTCACACTCTTGTACCAGGATTTGATTGTATCCAGAGTAGCCATCTAGGAGAGAGAATCTCTCACTGCCTATCACCATCTGAAAAATTTTCTCCATATTTGGAAGGGTATAGTGATATTTTAGTGAGACTCTATTCAGGTCTCTGAAATCCTCACACAATCTGACCTCTCCATTTTTCTTTCTAACAGGGACCAAATTGGCCAACTAAAAAGAGTGTTTGATAGGGAAGATGATCATGGACTCAATCAGTTTGGTGAGTTCCTTCTTCATGAGAGGCTCGATCTTTGGATTGATTGGCCTTTATTTTTGCTTGATGGGTTTGACACCTTCCTCCAGCGCAATGGTGTGTTAGGCCAAGCTTGGATCAAAGCCTTTCAAATCACCATACTCCCAAACAAAGCCATCATCAAACTCTTAGCATAACATAATAAAAGCATGTTTTTCTTCATTGGTACATACCTTCCCAAGTGCAAGCAGTTTATCCTTGTAATTCTCTACGCTTTCATAATTTTTCTTTTTGGTTGACATGCTTGCTTTGTCTCTCTTGAGTTGGTCATCTGTGTTGAAGATGCTCTCAAGAGTTACCAAACCTTTAGGAAGCTTATTGGTCTTTAGTTGAACAATCTGCCCATCATACTGTTGCTACAACTTGGACTGATTTTTAGAAGCCAACTCAGCTTCTTCCTAAAAAAAAAGTGTTATTTGTTTGTCACTTTCAAACACCTACCAATTGTTGACATTGTCTGGTATGGAGGGCCTCACAATCACCTTTAAATGATGTTGATTCTTGCTTTCTCTCACCCCCTTTGGGATATCAAACTGAGCACCAACTGCTGCTAGTCTATCCGCATGTTTGTTCTCCTCTCTTCAAATGGAAGTGATGTTGAAAGCAACGAAATTCTCCATAAGGTCCCACACTCTGTGCTTGTAAGACTTCAGTAAGGAGTTCTTGGTCAAGCTTTGACCTCTCACTTGGTTCACAATCAACTCAATATCTCCAAACACCTACAATTCTTTGATTCCTCTCTTCCTTGCCCATTCTAGGCCATGAACAAGGGCCTCATACTCGGCTACATTGTAAGGTGCAGGAGAACTGAAACTTGAAGGTTGAGAATTATTTTTTCTTTTGAAGGTGAAACCAATAGTGTTCCACCACCAGCTTCCAACTTGCTTCTAGATCCATCAAAGAATAGTTGCCACAAACCACAGTCCTCTTGATCTGTCTTCATTAATTTCAGTATGAAAGCATTTTTCTCATGCATGCAGTAGACTCCAAGACCAGCGTCTTCAATGAACTTGAAAGGATCATGCTCAAAATTGTCATTTCCCCATTCATCTTAGAGCAGGTCAGCAACTCCTACAAGGGAAGATGATGGAGATTGGTCCACCTGGAGCGCTTCTTCATCAATGATTGTGTAGTTCACATTCATCGCTATGGGCGAGTATGGCTCTAAGTGATCCTTGTGGATGGGCTCTGACTCAATATTCACTTTAGTTCCACACTTTGTCCTAAAAACCATGTAAGACCAATTGGCTGCCAAGTATCCACCTATCTTGGATGTGAAATCTCCTAAAAACCATGTAAGACCAATTGGCTGCCAAGTATCCACCTATCTTGGATGTGAAATCCCTTGACAAGCAAAGAGTGAAGTAAGAACGAACATCTACCAATACCATATCATGGGAAATTGAGAAGGTCGGACAGGCATGGAGAGTCAGATTCAAGCATCTTACCACTCCCAAAGTCTTGGTTGGTGATCCATCCAACTGTAGAACTCCTTTGGTCATTTAATCATATTTGAGGCCTAGCTTATCAGCGATGCATTTGGACATAACTAAGGTGCTTGCTCCACTATCAATGATGAAATTATGGACCAAAAAATCACCAATAATCAGGGACAAATAGAAGGGAGGGACCTTTTCATCCTTCTTTGCTTGACCTCCCATGGGAGGGGCCCCATTTACTATCAACACATTATCATTTCTTGTTGGGATAGCTTGCTCACCTACCCCATGTAATTCCTTTTGGGGTATATCCTTTTGTCATGGCAGTCCTAAAGAATCCCATAATGAAATGTTCATGTGCAGCTTCTTCATTTGGTCCACTACATTGATTGAAGGATTGCCCCCTTTAGAGTTCTCATTGAGAACATTTATAACCTGTGGTGCAACCTGAGGAGCTGAAGCTGCAACCGACGACATGTAATTGGGAAACTTTTGATTTGTTTATGGTGAAGGAGACATTGTAGGTGCTTGACTGGTTGCTTGAGTTTCAGCAATAGCTCTCCTTTTGGACCTGGTGTTGGCTGCAACACAATCATTCTGATTACTTGTGCTCCCCACATAGTTGACTGCATAGAACTCTCCTTCCAAGTGATTCAAAAGAGTGGAATCAGATTGAACCTGCCTATTGTCCATCCCAAGTTGTGTTGATATCTCAAATTTTGAGAATTGGGCTCCCTGATCACCTTGTGCGGTCATGCTTTGATTTGGTAGCTCACTGACATAAACAACATGTTCTTGGCCATGACACAAGGGTGGATAATTGCGCTGCTCTTGCACCAAATTATTTTGAGTGGAGACAAGAGCCTTGGAAGATGAAGAGGTATTTGGATTATAGCTTTGTTAAGGCTTGACTTGTGTAATTTGACCTTGCCCTTGATTATAATTCTGGAAGAGAGGTCTATTTGATTGCTAAAACTGTTGGTAGCCTTGATTTGGCCTATAACTCCGAATTTGTTGTCTCTTGAGGGCAACTAACTCATTGGTAACACTCTACAGAAGGCTCTTAACTTCATGGAGATCATTTGTAGGGGTAGCAGCGGGCTTCTCTTGATTAGGCAGAGGAGCTAGAGTGGGCACAACAAGCTGGATTGAAGGTTGTAAATTAGAAAAGAGGGGCATATGAGGTCTAAGAGCTATCTTTCATGCTTGAACAAGGCAATTTTCAGCAATTATGGCTATCTCATAAGCAGCGGGCAGAGTGTGCCCAGCCATGGACTGTATCATGACAGCGATGTCATTATTTAGGGCCTTCAAGTAGTAAATAAAAGCATAGCTTGGGGTTGGCCTCACAAAAATTGGGATTCTGTCCCAAGTCTTTTGGAACCTAGCATTAAAATCTTGCATAAACTCATGTGGGGCTCTCTTCATGCTGGTCAATTGTTCAGCTAGAGACAAATGGTCACTTTTTTTCCCTAAATCTATTGGTCAAGAGGGTCCCTAACTCATTCCACGAGCCAACTGAGTTCATAGGCAAGGTCCCATACCAGTCCAAAACTTTTCCTTTGAAAGACAAGGCTAGCAATCTGATGGCTACATTTTCTTCAGTGATAATATAGATGTTGCGGAGGTTGGATATGTTTCTAATATGCTCGACAGCAGTGATTGGGCCCTCTCCACTAAAGGGAGGAACACTTTTGAGAGTTGTCCTTGGGATTGGGTCATATTGTTGAAGGTTCAAGGGACTTTGACTGTTGAAGGCCACAAAAGGGAAAGCCCCGAGGACTACCATGGCTGTGAAAGGATTCAACTGAGGTCTCCTTGAGTAAGTGTATTTTATGGTTGGTTTGGGAAAGTGGCTTGCTATGTAAGGGTGAGTATTTGCAAACCTCAATGTTTTTGTTGAGTTTAAAGGCAACTCAATAAATTCAAAAGGGACACCACTAGAAAAAGATTCTTGTAGTGACCTTTGGCATGGGATGCCAGGTTGATCATTAACCAGAGACTGAGTTCTTGAATGGATTCGTTAGATGCTGAATTATAGCTCCTTTTGGATTTTTAACAATACCAGACCAGCATCAATCTTGAAACTTGCAAGACACAAAAATTTGTCCCACCACACGTGCCAAAAATTATTGACGTGGATTGCACCCTCTGAAGGGAGGCTCAGCTCTCTTCCTCCACGCGACACAATGGAGACATTCCTCTTGTTGTGGGTTTCAAACTTGAGGGATGAATCTCTAGATTAGGTGCTAGCTCCCCTTGATGCACCTTGAGGCCCTAGATTTCCTACTGCTAACAATGGGGGGTGAAAAGAGAGAAATACTGAAAATAGAACCTAACTAATGCGATGATGCACCAAACTGGTTGGTCTACTCAACTTTGACCTACACTTTACACCAAAGAGAAGCAAATATACACTTCATTCAAATGATAACATTTCCGGCATCAATGTTTCAACAGAGGATTTTATGGAGATACAGGGAGGAAGAACTACCAGAGGTGTTTTAAGACACACTATGGACAGCCTGTTCACATGCACCTATACTCTGAGCTGGGCATTTCTTGTTGACCTATAAGAGAAGAACTCGTAATACACTAGATATGTTGGCATACACTTATGAAAGCATGAAAATAAAATGACTTAACATAAGAGAAAACCATAGACATGCAAAAGTGCAAGCTCAAATGGAGGTAAAAATGCTTATTTTGATTCAAGGTAAAAATTTTCAGGGCTTCGTCATACAATGCTGAGAGATTCCTTCTCAAATGAGAAGTTACAAATATATCAAGAGCTTGAAAATAGATAATTGACTAGTCAAGGGATGGAAACCCATGATGTATTAAACACTTCTGCAGCGACCACAAGCCCATGTTGCTATCGTATCCTTCCAATTGTGTATGGGAGAGCCGTGTTGTAGAAGTCTAAGTCGTTGCCTTTGATGTCCTAGGCCTGCCAAAAGCATGGGATACTCTTAGCAACTGACAAATCCATCCCCAAGTTGTGTTGATTGGGCCATGCTCTCTTCAATGATGGGTGCAACTGGTTGTGCATTAATGGCAAAGCGTGAAAAGATGGGTTGCTCTCCTCTATAGTTCAAAAATCAATCTTTTTATTAGTTTTCGGTAGAGACTATTTCACCTAAATGCCTTTACTCCTCTTGCTGACGATCCCTGTGCCACCTACCTTGGTCTGGTTCATCCCTAAGTCAACACTTTGACTTGTCACGCCACTTGGAACGTTTTGATATTTTATTTTATTGTGCACGTGGCCACGTTCTGGGTTACTCGCCTTGTTTTTTTCTTACTTTGCTATTTCCCTTTTGCCCTAAGCCATTCGGGCTCTCGAGCGCTTGTTATTTTCTCTCGAGCTCCTTTCTTTGCTTGCTCGTTCATTCGTTCTTCAGACTTTCGGGCTTTTGAATTCCTTCAAACAAAATATCCGAAGGAATTCTCTTTTGAGCTTGCACTCTTCGGCTTTCTTTTGATGGGCCTTCAGGGTTTTCCAGCTTGATTACTTCCCAACGACTAGTTTATCACCCTGAAGTTGACGTTCACGGGCCCGACATTGGACATTTGAATCCCAATGGCTAGTTTATCACCCTGAAGTTGATGTTCACGAGCTCGTCACTCACAAAGACAATTCCTTCGGCATTTTTGCAATGAAACTTTTCTAAAGGGAAAGTGACCCTTTGAAAAGATTGAAATGGTCCTTTGAAAAAGTGAAAAGAGTCCTCAACCAAGTGCCCCCCACAAAGACACCTACCCTTCGGACTTTTTGTGACTGTCGAATTTCTTCGGACAAAATGTTCGAAGGAATTCTGAAAGAATTCTCTTTTGGATTTTCCTCTTTGGTTTTCCTTCGGACAAAAAGTTTGAAGGAATTTCTTCAGATATTTTGTCCGAAAGAAATTTTTCCGCTGGTCACTTTTTTTCGAAGGGCAAGTTCCCTTCGGGCTTTCTATCTTTGACCCTTTGTTTCAACTGGCTACCCTCCACAAGGGCATTTCGAGTCAAAAGTGCCCTTCGAAACTTTTGTACTGGTCCTCACGCCAATGAAAAGCCCTCCACAAGGTCCATTATGCCTTCAAACATACTTTTCGAAAGTTTTGTAAAGGTTAGTTTTATCTTTGAAGTGTCTCCCACAAGGGCACATACACTTTGAGGAAATTGCAAATGACCCTATAAAACACCCAGGTGCCTTCCGCAGAAAAACACTTGCCTTAAAAAGCGTTTAAGACCAATTCGGGCTCTTCCGAAGGACTTACTCAAAAGCTTTGAAGTAAAGATGTCTCAAAACCCGATTGCTTCTTCCTTACCCTTTTGAGTTTGTCAAGTGCTCATGCTTATTACTTGTAAAGCTTACAAGTAATGTTGTTCTGAGAACCCGATTTGCTTTGTGAGTGTTGGAAAAGACCAATGCTTGATGAGACAACAACTGCACCTGTACAAAAGCAACTTTTTCCTTGATTTTTAAAGGGTTAAGACCTGGCTTTAAAGCAAAAAGAGGGGGTGCCCATTTTGGCATGCAAGATTCACAAAATGTTCAACAGTACCTTCCTAAACCTTTTCTCAATTTCCTCACAAATAAGGCTTCGGCTTTGTCTTCATCAATATCAGAGTCACTGTCAATTTCAACCTTTTTGATATGAATTTTATTTGCAACCTTAAACGTTGCTTCCCTTTTAGAAGATCTTTCATCATCAATCATCATCTCATAGGCAGTAAGTATTCCATGAATCTCATCCATTTGTAACTTGTTTAAGTCTTTTACTTCTTCAACTATTGACACTTTTGATTCAAATCTTGGGGTCAAGAATGTTAGAACCTTTTGAACAATAGTTGACTCATTAACCTTCTCTCCAAGACCTCTGATTATGTGGACTACTGCATCAACTCTAAGAAATGATGCAATATTCTATTCTTCCTTCATCTTTAGACCTTCAAACCATCTTCTATAGGTCTGAAGCTTTGCCAAATTCACTTTCGT
This sequence comes from Torreya grandis, assembly GCA_037957365.1. Classification (NCBI taxonomy): domain Eukaryota; kingdom Viridiplantae; phylum Streptophyta; class Pinopsida; order Cupressales; family Taxaceae; genus Torreya; species Torreya grandis. The sequence goes on from JARHVA010004110.1 coordinate 79,566, forward strand.
GTCACCTTCATAAATGTGTTGTAACTTGTCCCAAATTGCCTTAGATGACTCACATCGCATTACCTTGATATTTTCAGATTCTGCCTATCCACATAATATATAGCATTCATAGCCTTTGAATTTTTCTCACTTGCTTTCTTTCCTACAATGTCAATTGGAAAAGTTTGAATGATAGTATACCCATCTACGAATGACTACCAAATGTCAAACCTCAGAGCCATCAAATAGGTCTTAATCATAATGCAATCAAACCACAACAAAGAACATAAAAACATAACACATGATATAGGTGGGAAACCCTTAAAAGGAATAAAACCGACAGTGATCACTACATGGACTACATGTCCTAAATCAGATATGCAACGAGTCAACAAGATTGATGAGAACCAACCCTAGATAGTCAAGCACCAACTTGATAGAAAGATTCAGCAAGCACCCACTTGCTAAGAAGCAATAACTCAATGATTTGTAGACACCAATCTACAAAAGGCTTCAACCCCCTTGGCCAAGCACCAACTCAGTTGCTTTAGATAATCCACCTTTTTTAGTTGCTTCTATCAATAAATGATGGTACAATTCTACTCTCTCTACTTATCAATCTCATATTCATTCTACTATTTTTCTACTCATCACTCATATTCATTTTACTATTTTTTTACTCTCTGTCTCTGCGCAATCAAATAGACACATTAAGCTCTCTTTCTTTGCTCTTTAAAAGACTTTGTCCTCTCTACTTTCTCTACTCGTCTCTTTTAGTTGATTCTATATACTCTATGAATCATTCAATGATTTCATATTCACACCTCTTTGGCCGTCTATTCCTCAACAGACCTCTGCTCTGCTCCTTAACGAATTTCTCTAATCATCCTCTCTGGCCATCCATTCCTTAGCAAACCTCTACTCTGCTCCTTAGCGAATAATTATCCTCACCTTTTTCTCATGCTTTAAAAAGACAATTTGATCTTGTTTATATACTAGGCATTTATCAACAACCTATGAAAGTCGATGAAACAAAATTCTATAGTTGTATAATGATTTATTCTCCTGTGAAAACATAATTCACATTAGCTTATATAAAAGCTCACTCACATAGGTCAGCGTAATTGAAATGGCACTGGGATAGACCAATCAATCATTAGAATACATTTATTGTCGTCCTAATGAAGTCTGTCGTAGTCTTGATACAGTTTGTAACAACTCTGATGCAATTTGTAACAGCGATGATGCAATCCATAGCATGTCTGATACAGTTCGTAGCATGCTTGATGCAATATGTAGCAAGCCTAATATACTCTGTAAAAAATATGATGCAGTCTGTAGCATACTTAATGCAATCCGTAGCATGCCTAATGCAATCTATAGCATACTTGATGCAGTCTGTAGTAAACATGATGCAGTCTATAATAAACCTGATGCACTCTGTAGTAAACCTGATGCAATCCGTAGCTAACTGTAGAAATTCCTTGACATCAATGACTATATTTTTTACTGAATAGCAAACTATTTGACATCAATGACATCTCAAAAAAGCATACAAGGAGAATGTTTTAGTTGATGCCTTTAATTATGAAATTCTAAATTACAAGGATGGTTCTGTCAAGGTAAATCTCTCAAAAGCTTTTACTTCTAAATCAGAAAATGGAAGTAAACAATTTGATTACAGCTCAAGGTATGAAAAGGAAAGTCATATTTCAAATTTATTTTTTCTATGTCATTGCATGAAGTTTTTCATCACGGGAATCATGTTAAAAATGGTAATAAGATGAACATATTGAGTAGCAAGGGGCACATAGATCCTTTCATACAAGTTATAAATATTGTATGCATAAAAGAGTGGGATATGAGTGATCATTGGAGCTACAAAGATGATCACTCCTTGAAACCAAGTCCTACACTTGAAGATAAGGCTATGGAGAAAATCACCATTGTCAGGTAGCGAGATATTAGATGTGGGAAGGTGGTAAGCAAAATAAATGTTATTTGGTTGTTGTTCAAGGTCCTATGACTCAACATAACATGGTTTTGTTGAATTCAAGCTACATACAGATTTGCCACCCTTGGATGTGTGAAGGAGAAATCAAGGAGGATAAGAGTCTAAAAAATGGCTAGAGCATTCTAAATTGTAGACCTATTGTTATCTACACAGGTTTCCCAACATTTTGTTGACAACCATACCAATGTTTCCAAGCATAAAGTTGAGTGATTTTTAGTTTGTCACTATTGTTGAAGTATTTTCAATCACATGGTGGAAGAATTTTTAGCCTACTATAAAGGTTGAGGCATGTACAACTAATACAAATTGATTTTCAACCACTACAAGTCTGATTCTGAGAAAGAATATGCAATGCTACAACCATGCTTGGCGCAACATGAATGGACCTTTGAAAGTCCATCATATGAATGGAAGATATGAAAAAAATGCAAGCAATGGAAGAAAGTTGGGCAACATGTCTATGAGGAATGATGAAGCAATTGAATCAATGATGTTGGAAGCTCATGATTTCCCTAATGTGTATATTCTATGTGTGGGGCCAAAAATGGAGAAGATAGAAAAGAAAAGGCATGAGTGTGGTTCAATCTAGCATGCTCATAGGTATGAGAAGTGAAGTGAAACAAAATGATAGTATGGCAGCAGTAGTTGAGAGATAATTGATAAGGATATGACAGCAATAGAGAATAGTCTTCAAGTCATCATGGAGACAAGAGAAAGTGGGAAAGTGATTGTACAAGGATATTCCCAAAAGGACATGCAAGATGAAGTCCAATTACAATAGTTGGAGGCAAAAAAGAAAACTCTCACAAGAGCAAGTGAAAGAGTTTGGCAAGAAGAAGACCTCTATGGGACGATAGTGGATAGAGAAGTATATGCATCAAATTCCCGTCTTGAAAAGTGCATACAGAGTGAAACAGTAGAAGACAAAGTTCAATAATTGTTTAGGAAGGTGGATCCAACGAGCACTTGGACAACTAGATATGAAGAATGTCACTCAAGTAGCATGGAGACGAAGACAGTGGACATATTTCTACCAAGAAGATTGAAAGATGTGAGTTATGTTGCATGTGTGGGACTAACCTATATAGGTATTGATGAAGAGACTCTTGTGATTCAAGGTATGCATAGTTCTCAAATGGACAAAGAAATTGCAAGGTTCTTTGCACATGGCATGGGTGAGGGGAAAAAAGAAAAGTGTAATCAACCTAGAAGGGAGGTAGAGAGTATGAAGGAGAAAGAAGACAAGGATGAGATAGAGCAACTGAGTTTGTTATCAGCTCAACTTAATGATGAAGAGTATGGGGTTGCCACTGGTACTAATGGGATGGAGGAGATGCTTCTCCAAGCATTAGAAGAACATGGTGACAAATATGTGAATGATGATGAGATGATATCATCATATGATAGTGGAAGCATACCCATGACAACTATGGGTATAATTCCCAACACTAATGTTGTTGTCATCAGTATTATTAATGGGCACTAACACAATTTTGCAGTGGTTTCCAATCATAGGAAAATGTACATTTCAGTGGGTGGCGATTAATGGAGAGCTTTCAATCCTTATATGGCTACCTACTGATTCTACATCAATCACATTATTGAATGTTGCATGGGTTTGTCATACTTATAGTTGTTACATCATTTCTATATTGATGGTCTTAACATTTTCAGTCATGAACAGTTTTACATTTATGCAATTTGAGAAAGTTTCCTTGCATGGCAATGTTAGTGGAGGGGTCTTATTATGGAAGACAATCATCCCAATGATCCTAATGCTAATTTGGATAAAATTCCAGCATATCCCCAATTTGATTTTCACCATATATTGGGAAGAGCTACCAAATCATGGAAAGATCCATTAGGACTCAAAGGTTTGGTATTCCATGTCCTTCATTGCGTGGGAGGAGCCAAGTGGGACAACAACTGCATGATAAAGAGAACATATGGTAGATTTTGGTCTTATTGGAGTTTGTGGGTGCCTTCAGGTATCAACAAATTTTGGAGGATCGTCTTGAGGAACAATTGTATTTAATATCCATTGGGGATATATCACACTATGTTTTCTGACAGAGGCTATCTCATTTGATAGGTACAGGGTCCATACTCTACGAGCACTACAACATGACTCATCTCTTTGGCATAGTGATACTTCAGCATAGGAGGTTGCAATCGCTTAAGAGAAAACAATTTTGGGAATGACAGACTATAATGTCCCCTTTTGTAGATTAAAATAATTAGTAATATTATTTAAGTTAACCCTGATCATTTCTAATTTTTTGAGCAACTTGATAATATTATTATTATTAAAATAAAAAGTATTCTTAAATACTTAAAGTAAAAATAATAATGACTTAGTCAAAAGTAACTTATTGTCAACAAATTATGTTTTATTATTAAAATAAAGTAAGTTTTCAGTTTGAGTGGGAAAAGGTATAAAAGACGATAGAGGGATCCATTTTTCACATCATGATCATCTATCAATTAATTTCATTTGATGCTTAGCACATTTGCTCGCACATTCAGTGCTTGGAGACGAAAACTCTCATTGGCTCCAAGTATTCAGGGACAAAAACCCTCAATACTCAATTGATGATCTTATTCAAAGATCACGCTTGGACATAGATCAGTTGGATAGCCCTAGGACATGAGTGAATCAATTGGACAGCATCAAAAAGTGACAAATCAATTTTAGCAGCCCTTAAGAGTTGGGTGAATAAGTTTGTGAGCCTTAGGACATTGGACACAACAAAAAATAGCCTTGGAGGGTCAAACGCAGCACTTTCAAGCCTCTATAAGGGTAGCGACTTGCCCAAAGGGTTTGACTTTCAATTTGGTCTATGTTTGGTGGGTGGAAAATTCAGTTTCTCCCCCTCATAATTCAGTAATATTTATTATAGTTTTTAGGTTTGAAATTAAGTCAATGTTGTGATGTGAATTAAATATATTATATTTTTATATTTTTTATGAGGGTTTCTATGAGATATGAAATTTATTTCCATGCTTAATTAGTAAATTTCAGAATTCTACAAATTTTGTTAAGGTTTGCTATAAATTCCAAATTTCTTTGTTTTGGTCTGAAAAGGGACATTACAAGCCCACCCATACAAATGACTCGAATGATATGGTAAATGATGCTCATGACAAGGACTAGGGTATGGGTAGTCGTAGTTTTCTTGTATTTTGGGATACTACATGAATTTTACTCCCTCCCATGTTATTGCATTACAGATTAAAAATTACTTGGTTTATCACATCACACGGCAAATTCTAGAAAAACACAATATAAAATATATATTTTTTGTCCAATCGTACTATCTTATTTGTGAATGTTGAATATATATATTATTACTTAAAGCGACATTGTTATCCATAAATTACCACCAAAATCACGCCCCTATATTATTCATGATAGTGAATGATGTTGAAATTTTGCATCGACTTTTGGCAATGCAAAACTAATGTAAATTCGAGACAAAAAAATGGCTTAATTGCATCGGCTTCATATCAATTTTTATTCAACAAAGTCTTAAGGATGAATTTAATTTTTGTGGGCTGCAAAACACACAAAACATTGAATTTCAACATAAATGTAGCATAATTGGCAACACAACATTCACGTAATGCAATAGTGCGATGTGAACAAAGGAGAGAAATTTTCAATATTTTTTTCTTCGCATTCTTTGTCATGTGGATTATCATTGATATTTTGTGCTTGATGGTCATCTCCAACAATATTGTCCTCGTCATCATTTGTAATGATGGTCATCAAGAATAGTTGAAAAGAATAAGGGTGTTGAAGAAGTAACAAAAAACAAGAAACTTATTTCATCACTACAATTGATCCTTCACAAATTTATTACCAATGATATACTTCTAGGAGCTAAAAAAATGTCCAAAATAAAATGAAGAATTACATTCATGAGATCCCAAAACTAAATCTTAACCCCTATCTCAAAGTTGGTCCTCACTTCTTGAGACCTTTCTCTTCACCTTCTTTCCTTCCTCAACCTCATCAACTAACACATGTATGCATCGTGGGGATCCCTCTTGGAAAACCCCAAATATTCTTGAGTTGCCCAAGATGGGAAAACATATCATTTTCAACCATTATTTTGGTTGTGCATCTGACACATGCAAAAATGCCTTTAATGCAAACAATTGAATTCACAAAACATTAATAATTTCATCATCATACAAGGAATCCCTAATGTAAGCCCCATTTGTTAATTAAAATCCATTGTTCTTTAATCCTTGGAGTTAGTTGGAGTTTAGAAGTGTTACAGAAATCCACAAATATCAACTTCCACAATGCAAGAAACGGAAACACACTAACAATTCACCATGATGCACCACACATTATTGGTTGATGCAAGATTGCACATCATATTGGGTTGCTCTTGCATCAAATACGCTGCATAAGTGAGAAAATCCATGATCTTGTGCATATGAAACTCAAGTGAGCTCCAATGATTTTACATACTAATTAATCTCACATTCACCCATCCAAGTAAAGACTTACTTTGTCTTTACTCTACTTTAACCTTCCACTCGACCAAATAGTCCTTGTATTCTTTGCCCCTAATACTTTTGATGACTATAGAATCCATCATTGCCTCAATTTTTGCTCTCTCCTTTTCAAGTAACTATTGTCTCTCATGGAAACAATACATAATTCGCTACATTGATGATAGGTAGCTCCATCTTATAAGCCTTTTTCTGAAAATTGCTTGAGGATCTTGCATGGTCCAATATTTTTCCACTTGTGCTTGTTATATGTACCCTTTAGAATCCTTTCCTTCTTCAAATGTGTTAATGCTAAGTCCCCAGTCTAAAATTCTCTCACCATATGAAAACAACACATTGCTTGTATCTTGTATTACTTTGCTCCAACATTTCCTTCATTTATTGATTCAGTTCTTACATATACTCTGCATAATCTTACAGTTCAACATTTCTACTCAAATCAGTTGTCTCTCAACTTGTTGACACCTCTTGGGATGTATTTGTAGACTATAATGAAGTCTTCATTGTACTTCTATTAACTAAATTATTGTAATAAACTCAACTTGAGCTACCATCAATTCCTATTGTTTCGGTTTGTCTCACACCAAACATAAGAAATTCCCAAGACTTTTATTGCCTACTTATGTTTGCCCATCCTTTTGTTGATTGTAGGCTAAACTAAAACTTAAATTGGTGCCCAACTTCTTACCCAAAGTCCTCCATAGTAACCAACAAACTTGGTGTCTCTATCTAACAATTTTTGTGGCATCATTAGTCTTCTTACGTTCAATGAAATGTGATTTTCAAAAATCTATCAGACACCAATTAAGATAGTCATTATACTTACGCGTCCTTGGCAATCCAAGCACAAAGTCCATGTTAATGTCTTCTCATGATCTCTCGAGTATAGGCAATGGCTTGTACAATCCTACGTTTTTACTTGTACCCTTCCCATATTGACATATCATGCAATTTTGTACAAACTTTCTCACATTAATACTCATTCTTGCCCAATAGTATCTTGCACTCAGCTATGGCAATGTTTTTAAACTACCAACCAATCCTCCACTACACTTCTCTTTTATCATTGAGCATTTGAGGTATACACAATTGTTTTATGAAAGACAATCCATTTTTCAAAATAAAATCCAATGATGGAATTAAGTCCTTGTCGGTTGGTTCCTCGCATGTTATTCATGCTTCTCTAAAATCAATATCCCATTGATAAACTTTCTTCATGCAATTAAAATCGATCACCCCTAATCTCATCTCAACCAACGAGAGATGTCTTCTACTCATAGCATCTACAATTTTGTTAGATTTCTCACTTCTATGCTTCAATACAAAAGATTAACTTTCAATAAATTCAACCAACTTTATATTCCTTTAATTCAACATACATTGGTTATTTAGAAACTATAATATGCTTGATGATTGTGTACAAGACAAACTCTCTTCAAAATAAGTAATGTCTCCAATTTGTAAGAACTTGCACAACTGCATAAATCTTTTGATCATACATTGAATGCTTATGCTTAGCATCATTCAACTTTTCACTAGAATATGCAATGGGGTCCACCCTATTGACTAAAAACGACAATTGTCGTTTTCCCACTAACATCACAAACTACTTGGACCGTTTTGTTGAACTCTAGTAATACTAAGTGGTTGCTATGTTACCCTTTTCTTCAAAATCTCAATTGCCACTACCTACTTTAATCCTTCTCTATCTCCTCTCATTGTTTTAGTTACAAGTGCACAAACCCCAATGAAATATTTTAATAAATTTTCAATAAAAACTAACCCACCCATGAAAACTCATAACTTCCAACATGCTTGTTGGTGTTGATCACCCTAAAATACTTCACATTTGTTAAGTCCATCTTCAATTGATCCTTTGAGATCACAAAACCCAAAAAAGCCTACGTGGTCTTCATAAAACTACACTTCATATAATTATCAACAAGTTCATTTCTTTTGATCTTTAAAACACTTGTCTCAAATACATTTAATGATTTCCTCATATTTACTAAAAATAAAAATATGGTTGACCTCATTTCTCCTTTTTTTTTTTTTTTTTTTGTGTGCTTGTGTGCACTCGAACTCGACAACCAACTTTTACCCGTCTAAGAATGTTATAAAGAATGATATGGTCTTCCTTTTGGTGCATGATTGTGATTATGGGTACCACTTGCTTCTACCTCCCCTTTGAACCTTTGATTAACCTGGTCCCCTTGAAAATCTACCTCTACCTCTACCTCTTGTATTTTGTTATATTACAAACAACTCTTCAACGTTCAATGTCATTTGATTAACCCCTTCCACAATTTTCGATCAAACCGTACTCAACTCATCTTATATGTTCATTCTCTTTCCATTTATACATCTTGAAATTTTCTCTTGATATACCTCATGGTGACAAGATTGTATGGTTATCTTGTAAACCTCCTCGATAATCCTTCACACTAAGCTCCTTGTGCCTCAAGTTTTACAACTTCCTCCACAAGTCCAAGTGTTAATTTGTAAGCAAAAATTTTCCCTTCAACTTGAAAATCATTCTATCCCATTAAGTGATCTTCTCTTTACTTCTATTTCTCTCAAGTTGTACTTCAACCATAAGATGGCAGACCTTTTGGCTTGGTTTGGGCCACTTTGACTCTTATAAGGTCAACCAGTTCATCAAACTCGACATAGTCTTCCATCTCCATAATCTAATCTATCAAATCCTCTAAATTCAACATTCTAGGAATCTTGGAAATTAAATCTTTGTTCCCCCTGTAATCCTTGAGATATCTCTATTGGGCCTATCTTCAATTCCACTCAATGCAAAACCTCGTCTTTTGTCTTCTTCAACAACATGCAATCATGCTTACACAACTCTGAACAAGTTCAAAGCCTCATTGACTCTCAGTACCACATTTATAGCTCCTCTACCTCTACCGATCATTCTCTTAGGAGGCATATTAACTTGTCAATTTTAATCACAATCCTACATCTTTGAAGTGTATACTCTCTCAACTTGACTCAAACATAGATTTGATACCAAAAGGTGCAATCCAGAGCAAGGGCTCCAATGAAGGATTATCTTATCTTAGCAATTAAAGTAAACCAAAAAGCATGTTATAGAAATTATAGAAGACAAGAAACTCATTTGATTGCTTCAATTGACATTTCACAATTATCGTACCATGGTACAATTCTACGCGCTGAGAAAGACATCCCAAAAAAAATGAAGAATTGTTTTCAAGATATCCCAAAACTTAATAAGGATCCTTATTTCAAAGTTGATCTCTACTACTCCAAACCTTTCTCTATGCCTTCTCTCGCTTGCCTCAATAAGACTTCTATGCATCCAAGTGATGTTATTCGAAGACCCCAAAGATTCTTAAGATGCCCAACATGGTAAAACCAATCATTTAGAGCCATTACCCTACTTTTGCAACCCACACAGGAGCATTATAACAAAGCTTGGAATCGAAGTAGAAGATGGAAAATGTAGCTCTTTTAGAATCTTGTATTTGCAAAATATTACCAATTCGCTTGATGTCTAGCCTTTATCATGTCATGTATGTTGTCTTCATCTTTTTTTGAGCTTGTGTTTAACTAGCTTTAACCCCCAATTTCTTTATCTTACTAATTTAATCATTGTCTACCTAATTTAGAATCTTAGTTCATAAAGTTACACCTAAATCAACTCATCTCCTCTATCCATCTTTACAATCTTATATGTAACATTTCAAACTCCTACCCCTATTCAACGTGAGTTGTAGTACACCATCGCTGACACCTTGAGATGGTTGGGCTCCATCGCCCTCTTTCGACAAATTCCCTAGTCTAGCCTTGACCATTTCTCCTTGCATAAAGTTGGGCACTATAAAAGGAAAGAGCTGAATAATGCTAACAATGGTTGGGACTCTACGCCTATGGGAGAAGTCCTCCCTAAAGTTGCTACACTATTCCAAATGACAAGCTCCCCCCCACCCCCCTGCCACTAACCTTTTAACTATCATTGCTAGGTCTCAAAGTAATTTTCTACTTTTTGTTATAACATTTTTTGACTATTTTGTTCTTGCATCTTTTGTGCCTAATGTGTCTATAACATGGATTGCTCTCATGCCACTTATTTTTTGTGAATAGCCTCTACCACTCCTTTTAATTTGATATTAGATCTATTTCATTTTAAAATAAAACTTTCAAGTTTTTATGTTGTTTTATTTGTGATGACAAGCTTCCCAACTCATGTAGGACTGAGCCTTTTACTCCTTTATAACATAATTTTTCTAGCTACCCCTCGATTCCTCTACAACCAAATGATAGGAATCATGTTGTTTTCATGTTTGGGGAGATTCAAAACATGGTGGCTTTCAACCCATTGTTCTCTCTTTCAACATGTAAGAAGGATCATTATTATTATTAATTGTCTCACCATTGGTGTTGACTTTGGTCTTTACTCTATTTCTTATATTTAAAGCCCTTTCCTCAATTTCCTAAGACAATCAAAGAATTTGTATTTATTATAATCATCCAATTCTATGATGAATTTTTTTTAAATATCTTTAGAGCATCTATATTTTGCTTTTCTAGGCCATCAAGGTCCAAATTTGATCTAAAGCTACCAAGAAGACTTGGGCTTCTCTTTGCTTTAAAAAAGGAGTTGTAGTGAAGGCTTGGGCTTCACCTTTGCTTTAAGAAAGTAGTTGTGAGCAATTATATTTGTTTTATTTAAAAATCAAACTAACATGGTATAATGAAATCCCTATCACGAAGGGCCTATAAAGTTTCAATTTTATCCTCTCAACAATTATGATACAATAGAGCTGTAGCACATACAAGAGTATTGGAGATTGGGCATCAAATGATATTAACAAGATCCCTTTCACAAAGAGCCTACAAAGTTTCAATTTTATCCTCAAAACAGTTTTGATACGATATAATTGTAACACATAGATGAATATTGGAGATATGGGCATCAAAAAGTATTAAACAAGGAGCCTTTAGTTACAATTGGGATTTAAATTATACAAAGAAAACAGAGAATCTCTAATATGATATGATTAGATGAGACATGAGATAATAGCTATACTTGATTTGCAAAACGCACCCTATACTAAGACTAGTATTCTAAGTTAGAATGCCTTCTTAGCAATAACTTTACTAGTAATACAAGAATTACAGCCAACTATTGTTGGCCACTAAATTAGCTCCATCATCAGATAGAACCTTTAAAGCAACAAAATAATAGTACCCTCCCTACCATTTTTAATAATGGGACTTAAGTTTCAACTAAAGTTAGTACCCCTAAACACACTTTGATCTAATCAATCTACAAATTTCAAATTTCCTTTTCTATACACTTTGATCTAATCAATCTACAAATTTCAAATTTCCTTTTCTATAATTTTGAGTGTCAAAAAATTGACCAAAAAAGTTATAAATTAACAACTCCAAATGTCCTTTGAAATTTTTCTACTAACATGGAGAAATATCAACCTATTAACTTAGAGACATATTGCCTCGAGCTAGCTACATCTACACCACTATGTAAAAAATAATTAAATCTTTACTTTTCCATCACCTTCTACGAATAAGACGTGCAAATTTAGCCAAACAAATCTACTGACATCACACCATTACACTCCACCACCACCCCAAGTGACCATTGTAAATTATGCTTATCAACATAATTAAGCACTCATTGAAACATTCCAAGCAACTAATAAACTTAGAGAACACAGCAGAAATAGTATTGCTTGTTTTTTGGTCACAACCAAAGCAAACACCAACTACGTGTAGTACGAGCCACCTCCCTTGCAAATGTCACAATAGAAAAATAATATTCCGGTTGTTTTTTGTATTACTTTGCAAGTGTGCCATATTTTCATACAATGGACTAGCACATATATGTATGGGTACATGTGTACACTAGTATTTAATGTCTACCCGTTTAAAATCTCTAAGACCTTGCAGCTCTCAATTCTAAAACTGAATATACATTTTCTTGAGTAACAAATTTCAAGGATTACAAACCCTGATTGTAATGTTAAGGCGAAGACAAAGTGGAAAACAGCTAGACTTTAAGAACAAACAATAGCAGGGGCCCTGTTGAAGACTGAGTGGCAAAAGAGCTACACATAAGACATATTTTAAAACTTTAAACCTTTGCTTTAGGGCGCTGTTGAAGATAAAATGGCAAAAGATCAAGATTTTAGTTTTCTTCTTGAATAACAAATCTCAAGTACACCAAAACTTTTTGAAAGACAAATTGACCAAAACTTCTTGAAAGACAAATTGACCAAAACTTCTTGAAAGACAAATTGGAAAAGACCTAGACTTGAATGAAAAATGATAGTCACAAATTCAACTGAAACAAATTTCAGCAATATTTGATACCATGATACTAAGAACATTTTATTATCACAATCAAAATTTGTATTTTATGGGAGATTTAAGAGAAATTTTGAACAAGGCTAAGATAAATTTTGAACATGGGGCCAAGTTACTAAACCGCAACTTATCAAAGTCAATGGATACACCATTGTACAATATTAGTCAAAAAGTTTGACCTACTTAACCACAAACCATGCTTAGTATTAAAGTGGAACATAATCCTCAAGTTATCCATGAGAAGGTCCACAAGTACGCACCACAGAACTGTTGGTGATGTTCGTTAGGGTGAGTCATAGTAAGCAAAACCCACTACTTTGAGCTTTTCACCCTTTAGCCTCCACTAGCAACCAGCAAATTTTAATGGGAAAGTGTCACAATGAGTATAACCCACCACTTCCAAGTTTTCACCCTTTAGCCTCTTACCTTGTTGGCCAAGCATTTGATAAAAATATAGTGCCTTATAACCCGCCATCGCTTACAATTGTTATACATGATTATTATTGACACAATTTTATAAAGAGTATTGTAGTGGGACCAGAATTCTCAACTTATGTGGTTCATGTAACTTTGTTGCTAAATAACAGTGATGAAAGACTCGCAAACCATCACAAGATAACAACCAGGTGCAAAAGGAGGTCCAATAGAGATGACCGCAAAACCATTGACCATGTTAGAAGGGAGGAATCACAGTGAGTAATAACCCACCATTTCAAGATTTTCACCCTCTAGCTTTTAGTATCTGTAGTGCCTTATAAAACCACCTCTTGCTCACAATTGTTATACATGTGAAATTATTATTAACCCAATTTTAAATGGAGTGTATCATAGTGGAACAAAATGCTCATCTTGAATATGACATCATGATTGTAAACAGCACTAATGAAAGACTTGCAAAGCATCACAACATAACAACCATAGGCAAGTGAATGTCCACGAGGCATGACAGCAAAACCGTTAGCTCTGTTAGTAAGGGAGAGCCAAGCTGATGTTCAAGAGTTCCTGAACCTAAACCACCAATGTATTTTGATAATCAAAGCACAAGGTGGAGTATTTTTATAATCAAAGCACAATTTAGTTGAAAACAAATCCAATCAATCATGAGGGGTCAAATTATTGAAGTACATTTTCACTACACCAAAAAGATGTTGCAAAATCAAGTTTTAGAATCACTTAAAAGAAGCAGCATTTCCACTAAATACTCCAGAAAAAAGAGGTTCCAAAATACATATCACTTATTGAGCATAGGTCAAATAGACCGGACCTTTTATTAAGCCTACTTAATAAGGTTGAATATTATAGCTTGTTATTCAGTTTTAGCATTGTTGTGTCATATATCATACTCTATCAATACACAGCAAAGGAAAAGCAGCAACCTCACGTATTGGGTGTGTCATCTTTAGGATACACACAACAGGCAACACAACATTACTACAACTGTTCGGTTCAAATAGCAAATATGCATACAAAATATTAGGGTTTTCATTCATATAGTTACCACTTGGACAATGCACTGGACACATGTTAGTCTCAACTTGAACAATGCACCAGCTAAAACTTGAAAGACTCATAAGTTCTGAATACATATCCTACAGTAGTTGTCCTTCCATTGCCAATATATGTTTTTATCCCTATTGTAGAGACCTCCGCCTCACTAGGCTCAAAAGCAACTTCCTTTGGAAAGGTTTGTGTTTGAATGTTAAGTAACCGTTAAGACCTTGCTTACAAAGACAATGGTTAATAGTGGATCTCAAATATATTATTTGTATCAAATCAATGGAAGAGGTTGGATCGCCTCTGTTTGCAATCCATAATTGCATTCTATAACAAGATTATGAGAGAAAGCGATTTGTCTTTGTACTAAGACTATAGTATTTATCATCATTGCCATATTTTCATTAGTTGTAGAAGATACAAATCTTTCAATCCCAACTAGACTTTGACTGCAAATAAATATTCTGAGATGGCCAAAATGCTCACAAAAAATGTATAATTAAATAGACATGAATATCTTTCACAGTAGCTTGCCTTTGAACGCATAATTCTGAGTTATGGAATTGTGTTTGGGGATCAAAAAGCATGGCCTGAAAGTATACCTTTTATTGGATTAAGGTACAATGCTGCTTTTTCTACGAACAATAAAACAAACACATTCACTGTCAATATGAACAAAATTTGTTTGGACAAAAGTTCCTCCCTGGTTCGTTATACAGTTATCAACAATGGAATCTTAAAGGATTTACTCCTCGTGGCAAAAAAAAAGTTCCCAAAAAAAGCTATTTCTATCATGTACCGCATGCTTATTTCCATACATGTACTAGGACCTTTTGCTTAAGCAGTCATTGAGTTTTCAATTAGGTCAAAGATGTCTAACTAATTACAACTTTCATGATTACATATTTTTCATACATGAGTCTTCAAATATCTTGACCCTAACAACTAGCTGAACTATCCAGTAGGCCATAATCCATGCTCAAGTTTGATGATAACTTTCTCACTAGAAAGATGGTTCCAACCCGTCAGAGCTTCCAAAAAGGAAAAAATCCCTTGCCAAACTTGTCTTGTCCCTTGGGAGAGGTAGGGGCAAATAAAAGTGAACTTCTTATGTCACCTCTTCTGTTAAACTTATGTTTAGCCACGTTGAAAGAAATTAGGAAACATTCTCTCTCTATAATTCAACTTAAATTCAGTTGTTTGGTTTTGCAAGTTAAGCTGTTTTAACTTCACAAAAGCTACTCTTGTTGACATTAGTTGCAGTAAGTCTAAAAATAAGATATATTGTATCACAATATTATCAAAATCAAAAATGGTTTCAATAACACAAGAATGTTCCCAGACAAGTGATGTGCAGACAAGCTTTGTATGATCTACAAGACTGATATGCTATAGTTTCTGCTTTCACCTGCGGGTCAGCTTTTGTAATAGTTTTAGTTCTGTTAAAAACTTGTGTGGCCTTTAGCTGAAAGTCTCAACTTCTTTTGAAACCGGTCTCATCAGGATTTTGATTATTAATATAATAGCAGGGCACTAGCCCTTTTTTTTGACCGATCAAAAACAAACTGATTAATAAATATAAAAAATAACGTTCATTGGCAAACATTTTCCAACACAGTTTTATTGAAGCCCGCACAGTATTGACTAAGGTATTTACTAGTACATATAAATATATCTATGCCTGCAAAATGACAAGAAATATCAATTTTGAGGCACTTATCTTGGATTTGTCACGTAACACATTAATTTAACAACTCTATTATCTTCTCCACCAATTTTATGCTGACTGGTGATAGATGGCATCAATCTAGCTGCACTCCTGCTTCGGGCTAGAACAACTCTTTCTGGGAAAAAAACAGACTTCAAACTCCATATGCCCAACATATCATGGTCTTTAGATCGCCTTCTCCAAGCAAGAACAAATACCCCTGTATCACAGTCAAATGGACATCAAATTTAAGGTCACACATTTTTATTGACATCTCACACTATGACATTAAACCACCTCCCCAGCTGCCATTGTAGGTTACACCCATCAACAGAACGAGAATTATCAATTTTGAGGTGCCTATCTTGGATTTGTCACATACCACACAAATTAAGGACTATTATCTTCTCTACAAATTTTCTGCTGACTAGTGATAGATGACATCAATCTAGCTACACTACTACATTGCCCTCAAAACTCCACCATGTGCCCAAGATATCACCACGATTTATTGCCTTTTCCTAGCAAGAAGAACTCCTGTATGACAGTCATATGGACATCAAATTTATGGTTGGCCATTTTTATTGCCATCTTACACTATGACACTCCACCATCACCCAGCTGACAATGTAGGTTATGCCTATCAGAATAACTATTACAAGTTTAAAGTGCCACTTTAAGGCATTGGCATCATTTGGTCAGTTTTAAAAGCCAAATGCCCTTGTTTCAACATATTTCAATGTGATACCCATCTCTATTCTTAACAAAGTCCAATGCAATACCTGCAAAAATGTTTAGAAGACCGATATTGTTACTTCATGAAGTTACAGCTGTGATGCAAAACCTGAAGAGAGATTTTGTCTTCCCACTGTCTTGTTATAATTAAACATTTTATTAACTTCCATGGCCTAGATTCCTCAAAATGCTCTTAAACAGAGTTATCTCTGATATCCTATTAACCACATAATCTTGTCAGATCAGCTTTTAGCATCTACGGCATTCGCGAACATTTTGCTGCCAAAATCTACATAATGCATGTATTTGATTTCAAAGTGATCACCAGTAGCATACTTATCATACTCTTGAAAACCTCAAAGATAATATCAGAAATAGAGTGAAAAAATTTCCTTTCGGTATAGACCATCCAATATGTTTCAAATGTACATCAGTACTTGAAACCATTAATTTCAAAGTCCACATAATGGTGGACCATGAAGATTGACTATATACTTGGGTAACCGTTACTCGATTTTTACCTCAACATTAATAAACTTATCGAATTTATAAAACAAAGCTCCTTAAAAACAAATCCCAAACATGTTAGCTAGAAATATGTTAACTAGAAATCTATCACCAGATTCTTGAGAAGCTCTTCGTAGGTCATACTGTGAAAAATCCTTCTAAAGGACTCACTCGCAAATCAAATTATCCAATTGCCTAAACAAGAAATAAATGTTATACCTTAGACAAATATTAAAAAAAACAAAGAGACAACGATCTCTTATTTCTTAAATTGTCTTCTCCATGGATCGTATTTTCAGATTTCCAACTGAAAGATAACTAGAAGCGTTCACTCTACATGTATTATTGCAATTGTTTTGGTCTGTGCGTTAAATTGCAATTCTACAAATGGCACTCTTGTTAAGTTTAGCTTCAAGAAGCTTGAAAATAAGATCAGGATAAAGCTAAATTCAACAATGGGTTAACCGTTATACTACATTTTAGGTAATTCCCAGACAAATAATGTGCAGACATTTAGTTTTATACAAGAGAATAATTTTAAAAAGCTGATAAATAAATACGATATATAGCTTTTCACTGGCCAAAATAGTGTATTGGCTAAGGTACTCTCGTGTGCGAATTCAAACTTCCATTTTAAAGCACGGCTGTTATCTGCTGAATTTTGTTTGTTGATGATGTTGCAGCTCCTGTAAAACCTTGAATAAATTAATACAGTGGACACCAGAGCCCTCCCTATCTTCTACCGCTTCCACCTCCACCTCTTGTTCAGAGCCTAGCCCCTCAATATCTAAGCTACATTACTGGATACTGCATATTAGCCTGATGGATACAATACAATACTGCCTTGAATACAGATACGCAGGGGATACTGCAGGGATACGTGATCCCTGCAGTATCTGCGCGGTATCCCTGCAGAAAAACCTTTTTTTTTCAATTTCGCCTAATGAAAAGTCAAACATGGACTTCAAAATACAATTAAAAACAAACTAAGGTGGATTATATACCCTAAAAGCAGCTTTCACACTCATTTTATCAAAAGGAAACAACAACACTACATTTTTACCTCACATTTGCCCTTCTGACTACTGACTTGGATACCTCCATTGCCTTCCTTTCATTGTTTGACACGGAGCTAGATGGTGCTTCACACAACCTGCATGGTGGGGCTAGTGGGAGTGGCACTGCTGCTGCTTGTGGTTCTAATAAACCACATGTTGATAAAGACATCGCAGCTGAAGAGGAAAGTGAATATAGTGAATCATGAATAGGCTGAGTTGTCTTTATTTTTGTCCATACATTGTAACATTTTCACTATGTACCTATTATAAAACTAATCTAAGTTGGACTGTTGAATATTATGATATTTGGCCTTGATAATTTGATATATTATGTGGTTATTTAACTTATTTTGTTTCCTCTATGCATATTATGCGGTTAATTTTGCTTATATGGCTATATTTTTAATTTTACATATATATTTTGTACAGCCGTATCCAAAACGTATCCAAACCCCAAAAAAAATTCCCTGTATCCACATATCCGTACCTGTATCTGTATCGGCAACCTACATAATCTTTCAACTAAAAACATTTTAGTTCCTATTTCCCCCACCAAAAGAATTACCAAAACAAAACTTGTTTGCTCATAAGACTTACGAACACATCAACATATGGTTTCACTAGATAAAATGATTGACAATTTCCATAGGATGTGATGCCGAACCTTGTCCAAGGAAAATTACTCAAGCATTAGTTAAACCTTTGACGCACCCTCAAGCTACATCCAAAACATAATGGGAGTCAATCATTTTGTTTCTGAATCTCCAAGCTTCATGGATTTCAAACATAATATTGAACTTCAGGTATTGGCATTGGCTAGATAAAGTGAAAAAAAGTTGAGAACAACCTTCATATGCCTACTTTCAGAATTGTCACAAGGATGTTGTCCCAAGGTGTCAGCTTCAAAAGGCCAGTGATGTAGACATTTAAATTCTCAGCAGGCAATATCTCTACTGCAAAGATTACGAACGTTTGTGCACTTAATAAGAAATTTTGCCCATATTATCACAGCTTATTAATTTGAACCATTGGTTAACTGTAAGGAATCTCTGAAGTCATAGTCTAAAGTAAATCTGCCCAAGCATACTGTGTTGTAGATGTTCCTTCTAATTTTCCTTTAGAGTATCTCTGCTTTCCTGCAATCCTTCACTGAGCAAACAGTTGAGTAGTTCTGTATGGTCTCCTATGATGGACTAGGGAAATGTGCAAAACACTCGAATAGACCTACCTTATTTGAGTTCAAGTGCAATAACCAATGTGGTATTATGTATAATCATTAAATCGCACCTAATCTCACATTGCTTATTTTGCTTGAAAATTACTCAAGCATTAGTTAAAACCTTTGACGTACCCTCAAGCTATATCCAAATCATAATGGGAGTCAATCATTTTGTTTCTGAATCTCCAAGCTTCATGGATTTCAAACATAATGTTGAACTTAAGGTATTGGCATTGGCTAGATAAAGTAAAAAGAAGTTGAAAACAACCTTCATATGCCTACTTTCAGAATTGTCACAAGGATGTTGTCCCAAGGTGTCAGCTTCAAAAGGCCAGTGATGTAGACATTTAAATTCTCAGCAGGCAATATCTCTACTGCAAATATTACGAACGTTTGTGGACTTGATAAGAAATTTTGCCCATATTATTACAGCTTATAAATTTAAACCATTGGTTAACTGTAAGGAATCTCTGAAGTCATAGTCTAAAGTAAATCTGCCCAAGCATACTGTGTTGTAGATGTGCCTTGTAGTTTTCCTTTAGAGTATCTCTGCTTTCCTGCAATCCTTCACTGAGCAAACAGTTGAGTAGTTCTGTATGGTCTCCTATGATGGACCAGGGAAATGTGCAAAACAATCGAATAGACCTACCTTATTTGAGTTCAAGTGCAATAACCAATGCGGTATAATGTAAAATCATTAAATCACACCTAATCTCACATTGCTTATTTTGCTTGATCATATCATCACCCTACTCAAAGCCATTTCTAAACAAGAAAAAAGAAATCCCTACAAACTTTTTACTATTCTGTTTGTATAACTCTAACATAAGAAAACAATAAAAATAAAAGCTCAAGGTTAGGCAATTCACTAGGATGCGAAATAGACGAATAGCAAACATTATAAATAAAGTATACGGTAAAAGGGTGATTGCAAGAACATTAAAGAAATCTGTTAACAGAAAGAATTTTTCCGACAAATAGACATGCAATCACACAACCACAAAAGCAGACATTCATGATACAAAAAGGTCGGTAGAAATGATGGCAATATGTAAAAAATAAAAAACTGAATAAGAAAAGTGCAAAGAATGTAAAGATTAAAAAACCAGCCATTCGCAATAACCTTAGGGTAGAACTGGCATGATCCAGAGAAAAATCACAAAGCTGTATACAGCACAATAGGAATATGCAAAACACTTCATCAATCCATATGGCTTAATAGTTAACATTTTTAAAGTGAAATCGTTTCCAATGTTATAAATAGTGCAAATTAGAGTGTGAGGACTCAAACTTATGCTTTGACAAAGAGACGGGTCATGATTAAGCTGCCGTATAAAATTGGACAAATATAGGATAAGATCCTTCTGTCGTCTAAAGCAAGAACCCTAGAGTCAATTGCTAACAAAATTTCATCTTGAATCAAGGCACCTGTTAACCTTCCTCGCTGATTTCACACAATTCCTTCAGGTAAACGCCACCATATTGGAGTAAATAATGTCTTATTCTTGTAGAAGTAAGACCACAAGAAAGAAAATTGCATCCCACAGCAGGCAGAACCTACATCTATAATCTGCAAATATACCAATCTAATAAAGAGGACACATGCTTAGAAATGTATGATAAGCATTCAGAAATTCACAGCTCGTGCTAGACAGAGATAACTCCGGCTACAAGAATCCAAAGTCTACAACATTATCAATTACTTAAATCTAAGAAACATAAATGAAAATCCACACCACTCATTATGTTCTTCTACACATCCCAGCAAATGTTGAAATCTAAGGCACCTCAACAAAGGTGATCATATCATGTTGACACGATCACACCATCTGCTGTAGCATCTATCTCTCTCCTGCTTCTTACTACCGCCTTCTTTCTCATATCAAAATCAAGTTTCTCCAGATCCCCAGCAATCGCAATATAACCATAGAACACCCTCTTTTCCAACTTAGTTTTTTCATCAATCTGAACTAATTCTGGATTCTTATCGTCATTTTCTTGATTCGTTGTTGAAGCCTGCACCCGTAACCAATCTTTCCGTCCATGTTTATTAACTTCAAAATATTTGACCAGCCGATCTGCCTCTCGCAACCCAGAAGATGAGGATGAAAACTTAACCACTACTGTGCCCCTATGGTGGCCATCTCTTCCATACAGTGCCTTTGCCTTTCCACCGCTAAACCCAAGTTCTGCAAGCAGTAAGCAACAAACCAAATCACAGCTTCCTAGATTAGAATGAGTTATTTGTATCTTCCTTAGGCTACAGCTTTCCAAGATAATTCAAAACATTTATAGAGCCACAAAATTTTGAAATAGGCAGTTTATGATAATAAGTTTCACATATTTAGTTTGAAATGCTAGAAAGATCACTGTGTTCTGCTGATAATAATGAATTAAAAACATAGCAGGGATAGTGATCTTCTGAGGCTAAAACATATATATGAACGGGTGTATATTCCCTTCGATACAATAGCCTTCAGTTTCAGTGAAATTCAAATAAATTCTATCCAAGATCAAATCCTGGATTTGTGAACCTCTGAAGTGATCAAACCATTTGTTCATAGTGTAGTGATAAATCCAAGACTGAAAACCATTGCTATCAATAATGCACATCTTAAAAGTGCATCCAAAGGGAATACCATCTGACAATAAAAGTACTGACGTCCCAGTTAGAACAAAATCAGGCACATCCTGGGTTCCAAGATAAAGAAACATGAGATAAATTCTTTAAATCCTCTAGGTGAAATTAAAATAAATTCTATCCAAGATCAAATCCTGGATTTGTGAACCTTTGAAGTGACCAAACCATTTGTTCATAGTGTAGTGATAAATCCAAGACTGGAAAACCATTGCTATCAATAATGCACATCTTAAAAGTGCATCCAAAGGGAATACCATTGGACAATAAAAGTACTGATGTCCCAGTTACAACAAAATCAGGCACATCCTGGGTTCCAAGATAAAAAAACCTGAGATAGATTCTTTAAATCCTCTAGGAGAAGCATGTCATATGTATAGATGAAGAAGAACGCAGTAACCGTCTGAGATCTAAAATGAGCAACTTTGTAATCATCTAATGCCACCAAAAACATGTGGCCAAAACATGCAAAAGTGCAAGGATATTTAGTTACAGTTGCAAAATCCTCCAAGGATGTTGCCTACTACTCAATCACATCTGTGATAAAAAGTATAGCAATATAATTATAAAATATATAAATAAAAATAACTGCTAAAAAAATAATGAAGTCTTGAGGTTACAGCCAAAAGAAAGAAGAATGATGTCTTGAGGCTACAGCCAAAAGATAGAAGCAATGACAAAAGAGGCAACACAATGTGCTGTTTGAAGCATCCATTGCCTATATAACCTTTCAATCAATGGGAATCTTGCCAGCCGGATGTATGTGTGGGTGTGCGCATGTGTGAGATTAACATAAGGAGCCACAATTACCTGAATGTACTAAAATATTAACTCCCTGACGAGATACTTTACCCACCGCATAGAAGTCAGGCTGGTTACCATGTTAAGTATCGACATCCTCACACAAATTGTTCTACCAAAAGAATTTTCCACCTTTATCAAGCTAGCTACTCAATTACTTGTTGAATGCAATAATTTAAAAAAAACACTTGAATTTCTAGAATTTGCTCCCTCTTCAATACATGGTGGTGGTGATAAGAAACATTTCTAAGACACAAATCGATGGAATAATAAGCATATCTGTGCAACATTTCACCTTTCTCTTTAATGACTTTTACTCCCTTGAACTCCAAGGCAAACATCTTACATCAAAAGCCTGTGAGGTTTGTTTCAACTCTCAAAATCAAACACATATCTAATCCCCTCCATAATCACTCTTATATACTCGGTATCTTAATCCGCTATCCAGTCAGAAAGATGCCAATTGTACCCTGCCTATTAGACTAGTGGAGGTTCTGCTAGAGGTATCTTAATCCACTACCCCATGGTCAGCATATCATAACACAGAATATGACACCTTTAACTTAATACTTATGAAGAACCGTTATGAGCTCAATGAACATTTTTTCTCCCTGCTTATGCACTATCCAGATGGACATACTGGATTAAAGTCTATCTTTTGTCTCAGATAAGTGTCACGCCAAATCACATGCTGGATTAAGGAGAATATTTAGTTCTTTCACTTTGAAAATTTCCAAATAAGATCAGCCTTTAAGTAAACCAACATGCCTACTGATGATGACGTGAAAACACACAAACCCCATTGGCATGAATTTTCCAAACTGACACCAGTTAAATTTTTAAATACAATCATTATAACAGAAATTCAATTGGGAGACCATTTATTCAGCAGGTGTTCTTGTTGGGAAGTTGTCTGTTTTGCAAGCACTAACATTATCATACTTGATATTACTGTCTATTATTGTCTTTGATTTTTTTTATCATTCTAAAATCAGCATTATGTCTGAGGTATAGGTTAAAAAAGAGCATCCCTTAAAAAATATATTTGCAACCACATTCATCTTTTCTCTTCTCTAGAAAGTCAGTGTAGTGTGGCCGTCAGCCCTTCTTGAAAATGCCTTAAAGCAATCTCATTCTCTTTCTTATCTTTTCTAGAATCTGAAATCAAAATGTTTGGTTCTTCCTGACATGTGTGGCTGTCATCCCTTCTTTAAAATGCCTTGCAATCACATTCTTCTTACTTTTCTTCTCTAGATTCTTGCTGACATGTGTGGCTGTCACCCCGTCTTTGAAATGCCTTGTGATCACACCCTTCTTACTTTTCTTCTCTAGAATTCAAAGCCAAAAAGCTTTATTATTGGTGACATTGTTTCTGTCATTCGGATGAAACCTTCTGACCACAATCTCACCAGGCAAAGTTGTCAAGTTTCTTTGTATGTGTTAATGTTTTCATTACAGATTTTCATCAAAGATATGAACCTTGAGTGATTATTAAAGCAAGTTTAATGTGTTTATTTGCACAGTTATAAACTCTAAACAGTTTATCCCGGCATGTTAACTAATTGCCCTTCTTGTATTGTTCAGTTACTTCTATAGTGCATCTCCTTTGAGTATAGCAATTACAAGTTATTAGAAGTTAACAGGCCTATGTTACTTTCCACTGTCAGCTACTTCCATGGTGCCTCTCCTTTGGGTGTAGTACTTACAAGTTATTGAAAGTTAACAGGTCTATGTTTACTTTCCACTGTCATGACCTCCAGTCATTTCTTTAGCATTTTCTATAGGTATCTGTCTCACGCTTGTCATATACATGCAATGTAGCATATCCTTCTTTGTGTTCTTGGCATTTAAAAAAACAAAACATAAATCAAATATATTTGTCAATCTACAAGAATTATTAAAAAATTATTAATTATTTATTTATGATTTCAAGTGCAGCTAGTTGCCAACAATGCTATACTTATATTTCTTTGATTTGAAACATTTAAATTATAACTTTGAACAAGGTTAAAATCTCATTTGGCCATGTGACTGCTATTCGCATTTTCAACACATCATTGCAGGCCCCTTGTCTGTACTTGCATATACATGTGGCAGGAGTAAATAGAAGATTCGCTCTCACTCATTATGTCTATGTGAACATGGGTGTGGATACGTGAGCGTGGATGTGTGCGTGAATGTTTGTGTTTGTGACCATGTTTATGTGTGTATGTCGTGCACCTGTGCGTGTGAATGTTTGTGTGTGGGGGTGTGGATGTGTGTGCATGTGTGTGGCTTGGTGTGTGTGAATGTAGCTTGGTGTATGTATGAATGTAGCTTGGTGTATGTATGACTAACCGGTACATCACATTTAACATTTATCAGCAGCCTCCCACTGCCATTTAAGCTTTACAAATTCATGGCTCTGACCAACCGTTTCATATCACTCCTACCCATAACACAAGGTCCTAAAAAACATCCCAGCAAAAAATCTCCTAACAGCCACCTGAACAACTATCCTCCACAGGCCTCTTAACAGCACATTTGAACGATTTAAATAAAATGAACCAAAGCGAGGATCCTAAAAAACACAAAATCTGGGAATTCTTTATATATGAATTTAATAAAGAAAGGAGGCTGTGAACAGAAAATAACTTATGCTTCATTACAGGTATGTATCTAGGGATTATGTATGCATATAGTCGCCATATAGATATGATATATAGCTAGTACAGATAACTTAAATATATTTATCTGAAAATG
Organism: Torreya grandis; assembly: GCA_037957365.1. NCBI lineage: Eukaryota > Viridiplantae > Streptophyta > Pinopsida > Cupressales > Taxaceae > Torreya > Torreya grandis. Next base: position 105,351 of record JARHVA010004110.1, read on the forward strand.
CCAAGATAGATCAATCTCGAGGTGACTGTCTTGGATTTGTTACACATTGGTTTACTACTCCATCACCTTCTCCACAAATTTCTCGTTGACTGGTGATATATAGCCTCGATCTAGCTGAACCACTGCATCAGCGATGAAAATCTCTCTGGGAAAAAAAAAATCCTAACTACACTCTATGCTAAATTACATCAAATTTTATAAGGATGATTTACTGAGTTGTTTCAAGCCATGAAGATCATAATGAGTGGTGGAATTTGGTCTCTCCACATATAAGTTTTGGACCTTTTCATTCTAAAACGTCTAATTTAGTATTGTATATTTAGCTGTTTAAAACTTTATTCAATACTGTTATAAAATTTGTCTGATAGATATTCCTGAATTCAATTTCCCATACAAAATGAAAAATTCCCAATCAAAGAACTCAGTTCTCCTGGTATAGTTATGAGAGCAACACAAAACTCTTCAAAAAAGCTGCCCCCTGGATCCAACCATATAATAATTGTTCAGCTAAAATAGAGCCTTAAAAGATCCTGGAATAGCATACATGTTTAAATTTGAAATTGCAAATGGCATGCTTACAAATTAACCATCGAAAAACATCTAAGATTCAGTGTGCAAAGTCTACTGTGGATTCAACAGTGTGCCAAAACCAGTGATCTGCCTAAAGCTGCAGCAGTGTCATATTGATTTTTTTTTTAAAACTTGCAAATTGTCAACCAATGATGTCCTCTGCTAGGATCTAATTGATACAAAATGAAGATCAAACTAAACAAGCCTGCCTACAAAGCATCCAGTCTAATCTGCTATAGTCAGTACATTGAATATATGGAAGGCTTGCTTTCCAAAACAAATCTCAATCCTATGATAGACTATTGTAAGAGGTAGAACGTAAACCTGAACCAACTGAAGTCCAATTACAAAGGAGACATGTTCAAACCGGAAAAGAACATTCAGTCCTGTTCAATCTAAACTTCTGAAATAATGCATCATAAGAACAGTGCCATCCAAAGACAATGGCAAGGATAAATAATAACCACACCTTTTACTCAAACGTAGCATAATATAATAATTGAGAAAGGCAGGGTCCTTATGGTGCATTATTCATATATAATTATTCAACTTAATATTATCATTAAGCATTGCATTAACACTCCAAGCAATCAATTTCAGAGGTATATCTCGAATGTCTCCAAGAATATAAGAATACGACTAAATTACTAAAGAAGGAACAACACAATTACCACCAAACTGCCCAATGTACATAAAAACAGCAAATCTTCAGAAGTGCCAACTAATAAAGTTCATCAGGTGAGATTAGAGGCTATTGTTTGTAATTGCTTGTTTTCCTCTGACATGTCAATTTCATCACCAAATTGTAGCAATCACTGTATTTGTCTAGGCAATTCATTACAGACAAATACGCCTCCAATTGTGGAGTCTACAAATTAGCTCAGAACTGGGTACACAAACCTATTTATGCAAAGCATATCTTTCTGATTAAGACACCTTCCTCCTTCAATCAAACGGCCTTATGAAGATTATTCAAAGATAGAAAAGGACTTTACTTGCACAAAATCATACCAAAGCAAAAGCAAAAGCAAAAGTAAAATTCAAAAAGTACAAGCAGCAAAACAAAGCATTATTGAGAGAAGTTAAAGACATTGGAGAGTCCTTGTCCAATATAAAGTAAATACTAGTTAAACAGACTAGGATATTCCTAAAATGAAATAGAAAGAGAAACGAAATAAGAAAAAATCCAAGTTGCCCTTGTGCACCTTTGAGTTGCTCGTCCATCTCCCGATTTCCAATGCCATCCCTTTTCTTTCCACCATATGCATTGTCAATAATAACCAAGGGCGGCCACAAAATTAGATCTTCTTTGTTTGCTGTTGCTTCAGGTGATGTGAGAGACTGATATGATTTTGCACTATCTGGTGGCAAGACATGACTCCATCCCATTAAAACACATAATGCTTTGTAAAGTCCCAAGTGGTCTGTCCGCAATGAAGGATTCTCAGCATTATATGCATGCATTACAAGGCTATGAGTATCCATAAAAAATTTCGATTGCCTGCAAAGTATAGTAAACAGTGCAACTTAGACAACCAAACCAATACAAAGTCTGAGAACTAAACATTGGCAAGTCAAACAATACAAGAAATATTGCAGTGATTTCCCTATTACCAAAAGCTTGCCCTACTTGTGACAGGTGCAGCCAAATTGCCCATTCCAGCACCTTTGAAGGTAACCAAAAAATTGCTTCAATTACAGAGTGGACACATTTATTTGCAAACTAAGGAAATTAAAATGTCTAGGATGAATATAGGAGGCAGCAACCCTCTCAAATTATCAGCAACTGACCAGACTTTCCTAATGTATTGGATGATCATGGAATCAAGCAACCAAAGAAACAACTCAAAATACATATGCTTGAAGCTCATTATTTATGGTAGAGGATTATCCATTAGACATGTATTGGCCAAAAGCATATTCCTCAAATTTTGCCAATAACATCTCAGGCATTCTAAGAAATATTCTGGATTTATGTTAACATATTACTGAGAGTTCCTAAAAACAGACTAAATACTAATTAAGCACCAACATCGAACAGACTTCAATGCAAGATAAATGCAAACCACAAAGACAGTAATAAAGATGTCCTTGAACCCTAAAGGAAAGACTGCTTCCTTCCCATGTCGATCTATTATGGGCCCCTACTAAAAAATTGGAAGATTTTAGAATGCAATCACACCATCACTGCGGAAAGTGGAAGGAAGAAAAGCTATAAATATGCCAGAATGACTAACAAAAATGTTATCACTAAAGATAATGGTTCTTATGACTAGCTGCAGAGTTGCATTAAAAACTCTTGGATATTCCAGGACACAGCACCTAATGCAAATTCTACAAGTTCAAAAAAAAGCTACAAATGTGACATTCAATATTGCTTCAGATGAAGAAAAACTTTTAACAAATACCATTGTCAGAGGATTAAAACTACACAATTAGACGAAATGAATCATAGACCTAGATATACAATTGCATTCCTTCAATATCGACTGCTTAATATTAGTAAATAAGAGACTGTCTATTAATATAATTCCTAAAATTGAAATATATCCTAAACTTCAGAGGGATAGCAGATGTGCTTCTTTTAGAGCAAATGGACGCATTCCAAGTCCACGGCACTACACACATTTGCAATCTCTCAGGTATTGTGCCAATCTTACCCACATCGACAGACAAATGTTTGTGAAGAAAAGATGTTTTGCCCTGCTTTTTCACTTCTATGTGGCTTTGTTCAATACTCTAATAGTAATATAAGCAGCAAAATAACATATTGCAGCCAAAACATTCTACATGAGCAACAAAAATTTGAAAGATTATGGCAACAGATGATCAGAATATGCCAAATGGTAAATCTGTAACAAACACAAATCCCTCAAGGCCCAATCCAACCTTAAAAGCTTGTCATATACACATCTGAAGCTAACAAACAATACTAAGAAACAAACTAGTCAAAAATGTCAAAAATGCCAGCACTCGACAATGTAAGCAATAAATCTACATACCAGCCACAGACAACACATCGCACTTGGCCAGCTTTCCCATCCTCTTCATATTTGTGGCATTGCTCTGGGTTTTCGTATAATACTTTTGACAATCGAAGAAATGCTTTCTGAACTTTTTGCTTGAATTCATCACTGCAATCTGCTGCACCTAAAACATGCACAGCTTCCCTACCAAACTGCACATCATTATCACCGGTGCGCCCATCTGTCAGTGCCCTATCATAACCATCATTCTGTTTTTGATATTTGGAAGGACGTTGATAATGATGATCTTCCTCCCTTTTCCTTGTCAATGGACTGTTGTCGTACTGTAAATCCGGCCTCCCCCGGCTTGGAAAGCCACTGGACCCCCCCATGAGGGATGGTGAAATCCACTGTTCCCTATCATGGGGCAGCAAGCCTGATGCAGATGCCCCATGTGGACTGTCATATGATCTTGCCAATGCAGACCTCTTCTGTCTCATAGCATCATCTTCCAAGCTAGGAAACCTGACCCGTTCTTGCTCTTTTCCATAATACTCTTGTGCCTCCATTTCTCGCATGTGACGCAGATATTCCATGTCGCCACCAAGCACTGCAGGGCCAGAACTCCTGTAAAGCTGCTCTTCCCTGGAAGATTCCTCGGGCCTCAAGAAATCCCTTTCACGCCCGACCTCAAAATACTGAGAATCCCCATTCCTGGGAATTGAACCCTCAACAGCCGGAGCTTCTTGGGAAAAGGAATCGCTCTTTGTGCCAAATGGATTGTTCGGGCCATTGAAGGTGGAAGCCCTGTAAACAGGGCCACCAGGTCCCATGGGATTTGGGGCATAAGACCTCTCGATCTCAGCTTCCCTTAGAAGAGGGTTTTCAGGCCGGTTATATGGATTGCTTATTTCTTGGCCACGATAAGGTCCCGGATTCGGATCGCGGATGCCAAAATTGGCATCATCAAATTGAGGACCAGAGGTACTGTTACCTGCAAAGAAAATTTTAATGAACGAATATATTTTGCAATTAACATTTACAGAATCAGTGCTGGATTTGCAAATAAAAACTTATTTAATGGATTTTTTTGCAATTAATTAATTATAGAAAAGCCGGTGAATATTTTCATTTCAAAAAAAAAATAATGTCTGTGTTACAGGCTGATACAAAGTAAAAACATACGAATTTATCTATTAAAATATGTATGGTTTTTGACAAATATTTCAACTCTTCTTAAGATTTTATATAAAATCTTTTTAAGAAGTGAATTTTTACATCTGCAAAAGGGTAGATAAATCTTTTTCATTCAAAATTAAAAATATATACACATTATATGCCAAGTATTAGGGGAAACAGGATTTACTTATCGACACTAGTATTATTTCACAAATCACATAAATTTTGTACATTTTATATAAAAGGTAGGCTACACTGATCTGTCCAGCTCTAAAAATAAATAATGTATTGATTTTAAGCTAAAAGAAAAAACATAGGGTTTGCCTGTTGATGTATGTGTATATTGACAAATCTAATAACCTAATGTACATTTTACATGAATGTCTCGAATCATTTGAGTTCAAAAATAAGTTATGTTTGCATTGTAAACTAATTCCACGGAATAACACAGGGTTTACCTATTAACATTCTGTATGACAAATTCAGCCAATATTTTTTAAAATATAGGATTTACTGTGTTGACATATGCTTATGTTGACGAGTTTCATAACTTTCGATGGTATATGTTGAAGAATTTAATAACAAACTTGACAAGCTCGCCCAATATTTTTTTAATAAAAAGAAATCTTATGCTTTACCATGTTGATGCAAGCATGTTTTGACAAATCTAATAGCCTGAGGTACACTTTATATGAAAAATGAACCCTGTATTTTTTTTTTGAAATAGAATAAACGTGACGTTAAGTGTGCTTTTTCTAATCCTGGTGAATATTTAAAGGGATTCTTACCACCGGTGGCTCAAAACACTCCGGCATACTTGAGGGGCTCTCGCTGCTGAGGCTCGAAAAGCTCGGGAATAATAAAGGGGTTCATACTGCCGTGGCTCAAAAAGCGGTTTTACTGCCAGGGCTTTAAAAACTCTGGAATAATTAAGGGGTTCTTAATGCCAGGGCTGGAAAAGCTCTGGAATAAATAAAAGATTCTTATTGCCTGAGGTCAGAAAAGGGGCTTTCGCACTACGTCACCCTGTCTAAACCGGTCAACCTAGACCAACAGTATTTGGCTGAATCTAATATCTATATGAACGTTTTAAGTGAAAAATTAACTAACATTTTTCTAAAATCGATGACCATAGGAGGACCATAGGGTTTACAGTGTTCACACATGTATATTTAAGTAATTCTATTGATGTTATTAATAGAAGCATACCCTGCTGAATTTGCAAAAAAATATAGGGCATAAAAATGTACTAATTACCTGCGAAGATCGGTGGCGTTTGGGAGGCGTCAGAAGGCAGCGCGTAGTATGTGCGGGCGGTGCCATCGCCCATGGGGATGGATCTCTTCTCCAAGACCTCGAACCCTATCTGCGGCGCTGCCATCCATTGCACAGGGCTGTTTGCAAACCCTGTTCCCTCGGCTGCCGCCTTAGGGTTCTGAAAAGATGGTGATGGTCCTGCTTGTGTGCGCTCGGCAGGTCGCGGGTTCGAATCTTGAGGGTCGATGCCGGCCGGTACAGCCGCCTTGGATTCGTCATGGTTAGTTGGGGGCTTGGGATTGGAGGAACTGGGCTTGGACTCGTTGGCCTGATCTTTGTCCCATCGGCTACTCCGCGATTTCGATCTGGATTGAGAGGCTGCTGCGTTTTTAGAATTCTCTGCTGCTGCTTTTTCTCGCTTCATCTTCTCTCTCGATGATTTCTTGCTGGGCTCAGTCTGGCCCTTTGGATTTATTTATAAGGGTTTTATGTGTTTTAGTCGCGACTCGCGAACATAAAATAATTGCATCCAAAAAAAAAATTGAAAGATGGCTTGGCTGAAGGTAAGTAGAGGGAGAGAATTTTTTAAGGGTGGGAAAGGAGTGATTTTGACACGGGGGCTTGTTCGTCAAGGCCTTTTTTATATTTCAGGAGTGGAGAGGGAGAGGGAGAGGGAAAGAATTTTGTAAGGTTTTAATCGGTTCGGGAAGGAGTAATTTCGACTAGCTTCCCTTTCCATAAATGTGGGGTTTTACGGAGGTTTGTTCATGAAGGTTTTGTTATATTAAAATTTGGTATGTATCTTAAGGAAATGGTACGGATGGAAATAGGAAAACTAATAAAATAAAAGTTATGAATCCCTGTGTTTTATCATTTCCTCATCACATAATAAATTATAAGTCAACAACATAGTGGGGGTGAGGGCATGTTAAGGTTTTGTCGAAGACTTTAACTTGAGATTTGTGAAGGTTTAATAGATAAATCGAGCCTTCATTACCATCACGCCATATACCAAAGTATAAAAAAGGTTATGAATTACAAATTGTGATTAATTTTATGTATTTTTGGAAGTCTTAGAATATGATGTAATAATTTGTAAAGCCAAGATTTTGTTTTAGTTTATTTTATGTTGAGGTATGAAATGGATAAAACAACTTTAATAAATGTATGCATCCATGGAGTGCATTTAGTAATGTAAAGATGTAAAAAGAGCCCCTAAGCTTTGATACCACAGATCAATGCGCTGGTGTGACACATTACAATCCTATTAGACTCAGAGGGAAAAAAAAGACATTTGACAGTTTGGTGAAGACTTGTGTTGAACAAAACATTTGACATGGAAAAGGGGTGTTTTTGAAGTAGAAATTTATTTAAATGTGCAATGAATTGTGATTTGCTAGGTGGAAAATATTAAACTATGAACACTATGACTTCTTGATTTATGCAATTGCAGTGTTGAAAACATCGAACAGAATATAGTAATTTTACATGAGCAATAGGTGTCAAGTGTGATAAAATAAAATTAAATGTGCAGAAGTACGATAATGAAAGTAAAAAAACTAATGCTCTAAAGAAGAAGAAAAGTTTTTAAAAAATATAATGAAAATCATGAGATGCATATAGAACATAGCTAAGTAAAAAAATAAGATCAGCAAATATAGGTATAATCATGGTTATATTGTTACACAATCGATTGATAAATTCGTGTACATCAGGACTTATGTTTTCATCACCTTTGTTTTCATTGCAAAAATAATGTTTTTAATGTCATAAATGGAAATCAATTCTTTTAGGACCCTATACTTGTTCATCAATCATGCTCAGTGCTTTATACATTAAGTGTTATAGAAAGGAGCGAGAATAACAAAGTTGACGTCCACAGCAAAAGTGGAAATTTGTCATGTTCCTTCACTAATTGATTATCGATATGTTGATAGCCAAGAGGTTGACCTTGATGATTTCCTATCTAACAGTGACCATTAATTATCCTTTTTGCCAATTTCCATCTTCCAGAGGCATAGGATGGTCATTTGTGGAAAATTATAGGCCACTTTTTCCATGGTAACTAGAGTTCTAAAGAATTAATGGAAGCCTATTTAACCATTAAAATATCTAAATTATGGTTATATAGGGTTAAAAAGGATAGAGATAGCCTAATATACAAGGGTCGTAAACTATCTTTATAGTAGACCAATTAGATGCTAAACTCATAGATAACATATTTTGAATTCATTAAACTGAGAAAGGCTAAAAATAGTAAGTACAACTATGTTAGATATGGAAATGACAAAGTAATATACTTAACTGGTTTTGATACTGACAAAGTTTTGGATTTGGAACAGGCAGGAAGCAAATCAGAAGATGATTTTAGAACAGTGATTAAATTCTAGATTGAGTGTTTCTAGAGCCATGAACACTAGTGTCAACCTTAGACGATTGAATTGATGGTATTATCTAAACCTGATGTAGGTGCCTTGTATGAAATACCTATTGAAAAAGCATGTAAACATCTAGATGCTTTTGGGTTTGTCTTTGCCTTCGCTCTAGTGCATTCAGATTTAGGCCATGGATTATCGTTCCTTGTGAAATTACAAAACCCTAGTTCTTCATCTTCATTGTGACCTTGGGAAAAATGGGTTAGTGGGCACACGATGTCAAATTGACTGCAAAGAGCCCTCTATCAATGAGCATTGCCTACATAGCAAATACTTCAAAGATGGCCTTAGATTGATATAATCATCCCCTATGTGTTGGCTTGAGTGTGAATCATGTAATATGTGAAAATTAAGTACAACATTGACCTAGCTTTTAACTTGGCAAATATATCTCTTGGGCTGCTCGTTCAGTACTTCAGACCTGTAGATGTGTTCTCCCTATGACTAATATGGAAATAGAAAAAAATAGGGAAGCTTTACTCAATTGAATGCTTAATAGAATACCTTTGATAATTTGCCTTGGTCTCTTTTGGTCTTTTCTAGATGAGGAATGAATAAGGGTTGATATTGTATTTATATCAATCCCTTTAGAGAAATAACTCGCATTAAAGCACTTAAGATGACTATTAGAGTACATTTCATTTGTAAATTATATGACTTTAGGGCACTGGACACTTATATCGAAGCAAGACACTAGCATCTATGTAGGTGTCTGTCCAAGATGCTAGTGTCGAAGGAACAGGAAAGTAGGTACAGACTCTGTCATGTCCCCTTTTTTAGTGGACATCATCAAAGTTGATGATTAGCCTATTATGCGACCTTCGTAGGCTAATAGGATGAATAGAGGGTCATGATGGAGCTTGGCTTGGCTTCGATTAGCAAAATTCCTATAGTTGGCTTTCATTCGGGCTCTTTCAGACACATTTGCCTGAGCTCCTATTATTTAGGGATATTTGACATGCAGCAGAGCACCCTTGTTTTGGTATGGTCATGTGTAGGATCACTCCCTTGTTCACCTGCTTCAGACGGTTCGAGGATCCGACATGTATTGAGGGAGATATTAATATTTGATTGATTTAATCAAATATTAATTATTTGGCCTATTTTTAATTAAGAAACCCTAATTCTAATTTAAGAAACCCTAATTAGGGCAAGCATACTTTTTTGAGCGTATAAGGGTTTCTCATGGGAGAGAGTTGGATGATGATGATTTGATTATTGATATTGATTGTTGGTAAGAATTCTTCTGTGAAGACTGAGCCAAGGGTTCCAGGATTCCATTTGCATTGGCAAACATCCACTCTTCATTGTGTGTGATTCAGAGGTTGTGAGAGATCAGTCGATCTATTGCCAATTTGAGAGATAACTTCATACAAAAGTTATCACAGAGGTTTGCAGGTATTTCTTTATTTTAGTTTTGCTTTATAAATTGTCCAGATTAAGCTTTTCTGTATTAGTGCCATATTTCTTGAGATCTGGTATCCAGCATAGAGGCCGCATCATATTATCTTGCTTTTGTACGGAATCCGTACCGATCCGTGCAAGTCTGTACGGTTTTGCATCACGCCGTACAGAGCTGCAGGCAACTCAGAGACCGACATCCCAATCTGGAGACCGACGTTGGCAGTATATCGACTGACGATGGCAATATAATTGACGTCGGCGACTGTGTTTTGACACAGAAACCCAAGCCATTCCAGATTCAGGTTTTATTTCTAATTTTTGCAAAAGCCCATGTTTTTAAGATAGTATTTTCATATTCTTTTATATGCATGACAGAGGACATCTATTGTAATCATCTGGACGAATAAATAAGAGCATTGAATTGACAGTTAAGAGATTATACTGTGGGTTATTTATTGAATTTATATTGCAAAATAGTATCTTTATTCATGCAAAATATCTAAAAAGAAAAATACAGAGAAATAGTCAAAAAAATATCCAGTTTCAGAATTTGAAGAAAATAGGGGATATTACAGTGGTATCAAAGCTTTTGTCTTTCTACAGTCCCTATTGGTTGGGGATATTACAGTGGTATTTTAGCCAAATTCCCGCCATCCTGTTGGGTAGATCAAAGCCAAATTCCTGCCATCTTGTTGGGTAGATCAGAGCTAAATCCTGTCATCCTGAGGGTTTGACAATCTTATGTAGCCACAAGAGTTGGGACCACACAGGTATAACACACGCAGTAGAGCCTTGCTTAAAGGTACCCAAGTGTTAGAACAGCAGCCGATTATCATGAGTGACAGACGTGAGGGTAGCCCACCCAGGGGCCACTGACATAATGATGATTAGGGTACCAGAGAAGTCTATCATGAGATGACACAGGCACTACAGGCACTTACTACTATGGTAAGGAGGATGAACCCACCTGATAGATAGAATGGGGAACAAGGAGATAACAAGAGTGCTATTGTTAATCAGAGACCATAGTTGACCTACTCCAGGACGACTGATAGGCCTACACGGCCTACGTTTGTTAAGAATGATTCAAAGGCCAACCCAGCAACACCACCTTTGGATCGAGAGGCTCTTAACGATCTACACAGGAAAAAGCTTTGCTTCTACTGCAAAGGTCCATATGATGCCAATCACGATTGTCCTTTGAGACCTTAGGGCAAGGCAAATCGTGTGATGTGGGCATATTATGAGGATTCGGAATCAAAAGATTTCGAACAGCAGGATAGTTCTGAGGAGTCAGAGGTAGAGGCTTCAGAGCCTAAGGTAGAGGCAATGAAGGTGGCTCACCAAGATTCTGAGAGACATGTGGATGAGCTTAGTCATGGGGATTTGGACTCTCAGTTAGTTGCAGAGGATGAGGGAGCTGGAGATTGTGATGATGAGGTAGTTTCAGCAGCAGCTTCTTCAGAGTTAGATGAGGATGAGTCCGATGCTGGCATTCAGAGTGTGGAGGTATACTCAGAGGTTAGTACATTGAGTGTTGTTGGTGAGTACGTTCCTACAGTTGTAGCTGAGGAACATATTGTTGGGGCAGACACACATGTTCAGGATTTGGGAGTACCTGGTCCTGATGAGTTTGGGATACTAGTGGAGTCGAGTCTCCAGATTGATTCTTCTCACACAGATGACAGTGTGGTACAGTTGGTTGTGCCACCTTTACAAAGGGATCAATTGTGGTGTGTGGGGGAGTATGTTGATGCTTCCTCATATAATTTTTACTGCACTGAATCATTCATGGAGTATTTGCTGGATAGTGCAGGTGTTCGTCTGGACTCGCATAAAGTGACAAAAGGTATTCTCATCCGAGGTACTAGTGCTATTAGCAGATTGGGTGGGAAGATTATAGTGATCCTTTCTACTATGCTACCTCGCAGGGATTTTGAGGTGGGGTTTGTTGAGCGGATTGCAGAGGGTCCTATCCAGCATACAACCACTCAGAGTCAGAGATTGGAGCCAACTGTTGATTCCCTGTTCAGTGATGGTGAGCCAGTAGTGGAGTTTGGGGGTTCCTACCGGCATTATACAGTGGGGTATGCTCATTATCCTTCTTTTGACTCAGAGATCGAAGATTTGATTTCACGCAGGTGTAGATCAACACCTATTTCTTACCATCCATTATGGAATGGATTGGCACCATCTTTTGTAGATGGAATTGGTAGTTGCAAGTTACACAACTTGCAGTATCAACACACCCATGACAGTTTATCAGAGATTAGATTTGGTGTCAATGACTTAGGTACCTATGGTTGTTGTCATATCCATGGTACAGTTGGGTGTGAGTGTCAGTTAGACAGGGACTTGAGTTTTGACAGAGTCGATGTTTTAGTTGGCTTGAGTTCCACAGAGTGGGTTCTTCTACCGGCATCTACAGTTGGTCTTTAGATAATTTTGTTAGTGATGTCAGTTATTTGGGTGTTGAGTGTAGTTTCTCAGTTGCTAATTTTTGTACTGTTAATGCTGATGATTTCTTCATAGGGGTTGGTTGGTGACATGAGGGACGTTACACAACCTTTTCCTTGGGATCCAGGTGGATCGAGTGGTTTATTGTTCTGTGATTGCTTGGGGACAAGCAATTTCAAGAGGGGCGGATTGTCATGTCCCCTTTTTTAGTGGACATCATCAGAGTTGATGATTAGCCTATTATGCAACCTTCATAGGCTGATAAGATGAATAGAGGGTCATGATGGAGCTTGGCTTGGCTTCGATTAGCAGAATTCCTACAGTTGGCTTTCATTCAGGCTCTTTCAAACACATTTGCCTGAGCTCCTATTATTTAGGGATATTTGACATGCAGCAGAGCACCCTTGTTTTGGTATGGTCATGTGCAGGATCACTCCCTGGTTCACCAGCTTCAGACGGTTCGAGGATCTAACATGTATTGAGGGAGATATTAATATTTGATTGATTTAATCAAATATTAATTATTTGGCCTATTTTTAATTAAGAAACCCTAATTCTAATTTAAGAAACCCTAATTAGGGCAAGCATACTTTTTTGAGGGTATAAGGGTTTCTCATGGGAGAGAGTTGGATGATGATGATGATTTGATTATTGATATTGATTGTTGGTAAGAATTCTTCTGTGAAGACTGAGCCAAGGGTTTCAAGATTCCATTTGCATTGGAGAACGTCCACTCTTCATTGTGTGTGATTCAGAGGTTGTGAGAGATCAGTCGATCTATTGCCAATTTGAGAGATAATTTCATACAAAAGTTATCACAGAGGTTTACAAGGATTTCTTTATTTAAGTTTTGTTTTAGAAATTGTCCAGATTAAGATTTTCTGTATTAGTGCCATATTTCTTGAGATCTGGTATCCAGCATAGAGGCTGCAGCATATTATCTTGCTTCTGTACGAAGTCTGTACCGATATGTGCAAGTCTGTACAGTTCTGCATCAGGCCGTATAGAGTCGCAGGCAACTCAGAGACCGACATCGACAGTCTAGAGACTGACATCGATCGGCTTCATACTGATGATGGCAGAGCAGATCGATTAATTGAGACCAATGTTGGTAGTATATCAACCGATGACGGCAATATAACTGACGTCGGTGATTGTGTTTTGACACAGAAACCCGAGCCATTCCAGATTCAGGTTTTATTTCCAGTTTTTGCAAAAGCCCAGGTTTTTAAGACAATATTTTCATATTCTTTTATATGCATGACAGAGGACATCTATTGTAATCATCTAGATGAATAAATAAGAGCATTGAATTGACAGTTAAGAGATTATACTGTGGGTTATTTATTTAATTTATCTTGCAAAATAGTATCTTTATTCATGCAAAATATCTAAAAAGCAAAATACAGAGAAATAGTCAAAAAAATATCCAGTTTCAGAATTTGAAGAAAATAGGGGATATTACAGTGGTATCAGAGCTTTTGTCTTTCTACAGTCCCTATTAGTTGGGGATATTACAGACTCAGAACTCTTAGAGGTGGAAAATAAGTAGGTTTGTAGAGTAGAAATCCAAAATGAGTTAGATCATGCATTAATTAAGTAAAACTCAAATAAGCAGAATGAACATAGCTCACTAAGCCAACTCCTTCATGAGATTTTGCAAATGAAATATAAGAGCTATTGAAAGAAGGAATACAAACATCAAACTTTCCCAAGAGCATCCCTCCTCCAACTATAGCTCAAAAAACATGATTTTCCCCTGATTTGGTGCTCTAAGTATTTGTCAATGATGAGTGGCTTGCTCCTCCATCATCTCTCAATGCACCAATGAACTAGGCACATGAAATTGATCAATGTATGATAATAGTTGAAGCTATTCTATTGCAAATTTAGCATAATAACATTACACAAAAATAGCTTGAAGGAATGAGTGAGGACCCATTGTATTTATAGATTTTTGGAAATGATCGGGATTAACCATGACCATCCATCTTGAGATCAAGATGTGTGGCTATTGTTAGGTGTGGAGCTTGTTTGTCTTCCAGGATTAGAGGTTAAAATTCTAATGTTTTTTCAACTAGGTTTGGATCCCATTCTTTGTATCCTTGATGGCGTGGGGGGTTACAATGGGGGGAACCCCCTTTGTAGGGTCTAGGGGACAGGGACCACGTGCCCCGATAGGGGTTCAAGGGCAGTGCCTCTAAAGCAAAAAAATTATTAAAATTACCTTATTAAATTGTAATTTCATAGTCAATCTGGGCCATTGATTATATGTTTCCAAATCTGACGGTAGAGGTTATGTTTAGGTCTTTTTTTGCCCTAAAATGTATTAAGATATGGCTGAGAGAAAAAAAAAAGTGAAAAATTAACATAGAGTGGAGGCAAAAAAGAGGTAGAGAGGTGTAATAGGGTTTGTTACATGATTTTGTTTTTTCCTTTGTATTTCTGGGAATAATATACTGGATAAGTTTGGTGGATGTAGCCCATTTTGGGTGAACCATGTTAAATTTGGTGTCTCCTATTATGTGTAAATTGGTTGCTTAATTAATCAAATTGGTTGAAATGTTAAGTTAGTAAATTGTAATTTGAATAGAATATAATTAGAAGAAGGTGTCAGTTACATACAGATCAATGCCCATTTAAGACATTGTGGACATGAAGAAGAATTCATTGGTCCAAAGCATCATTTTGCATGGTCACAATTTAACCCGAAGTGATTTGAGAAAAGCTAATAATCACATAAAATGCATTTCCCCATTAAGGGATACATTAGCCTAAATCAACACCTGTACATGATGAGTTCAAACCATTTAGTGTGTTTTAGTGATTTTGGACCAGATTGTGCATTGTCACAGAATTTCAAGTAAGATTGATAATTTCAACATAATGGTGATAAGAATTGGATGTCTACAGTTTCCCCCTATTTGAGAAGACATGACAAGACATTTGGGTGAAGCAACATCTTTTTAAAGAATGAAAGAGTTGTCAAGAAGCAATTAGAAGGTAATGACCCATGATGCCCCCTCAAAAGGGTATGCAAGGATGAGAGGGATAAACCAAGAGAGAGATTGAAATTAACCCATGGGTCAAATTGAATATATATGAGATAATGCTTGCACATGTTGATTCTCAATGATAAAAATAAAATATAATATAATGGGCCCCATGGCAGGGGGAATTTGAAAGAATACAATCCCAAAATATAAGTAAAACACTTTGACACACCCAAAAGAGGGTAAAAATTGCACGCTTAGGGAATGATTGATCCCCAGACAAGTTGCACGCTTTGAAATTGCCATAATGAGGGCAAAAGCTATAAAGCTTGGAATTAGAATAAAAATGAGAGCATTGCTCCAAAGAAAGGAAATAATAAGGTGCCCTAGTAGAGCATATTTGATTGGTTCATAAATTGAGTTTGCCCCAATAGGGCTGATTTTGATCACTGGTAATTAATTTTGCCCTAGCAGGGTTGAATGGATCGATGATTTGTCTAAATATTGTGCCCTAATCGAGAAAATTAGCAAGCACATCTCAAGGACATAACCTAATGTATAGAGAAAATATGAGCGGGTGTAAATGTAGATGCAATGGTTTAATGACTAAAAAAAACACAAAAAACTAGGCATAGGAGGATGCACAAAGTGATGAAAGAGATGATCGAAAGAAGGAGGGTGGTCGAATTGACCTGAGATACATCATGTATCCAAGCACTACCTACATAGTCCAAATGGACCTCAAGCCAATGTAGTTCACCCAAAAGTGGGAGAAAATGGAATGAGGAATGAAGAATAGAAGAGGCAAAAAAAGATAGACCATTGTTCAATTAGACTCATAGTGTATGCCAATATATACATGTCTTGCATAGAGTCTCGTGTTAGGTATGGTGAATTTAGAGATGATCTTCAGTTTGTCATTGACTTTTGGACTTGGAATCCAAAGCACTTGGTGCTTACTATATCAAAAGTGAAATTATGCATCATAAGTATGAGTAACTTATAATAACATTATATTTTGATTGTGATGGGCTAGTTCAAATGTGAATATTTTTAACTAAGGATGATGATAAAAGATTTACCAAAATCAAATTTACAATTATTTACATTTAAACAAAAATAAATGAAAACAAATATAAAAATAATACATAAATGTAACCTAATGAAAAATCAAGATATGAACAATCAAGATTTAAGTAGGAACACGAATGTATAAAAGCAAAGTAAGAACAACTTAATAAATAACATGAAAGCAAGATATGAATAATCAAGATCCATGTGTAGTAACAAGTTGTACTTGGAAAATAAAATAGAATAACAAGCCAAATATAACTTTAAACAAATCAAGCTTAATTTTAAAAAACTAGACTAAAAATGGGTAGAGAATGCATTTGAACTCAAAAGAATAAAACAATACAAGACAAAATAAGATAGTAACACCAAAGACTAAAATAACAAAACACCAAGAATGAACAACTGAGGAACAAACACGAGCAAAAAAATGAACAAAATAAATAAAGAGACAAGAAAGCACAACAAAAGAACAAAAGGAATCAAATAAACACACACAAACAAGAGTTAGTCACAATGTTAGTGCAAGCAAAGAAAAAAGGTGAATGGTTTGTGTAAGTGTAATAGAGGCATTACTCTTTGTGATAAGGTGACCTCTAATATAAGAAATAACGAGACTAACACAACAAAACAAGAACATAAGAGATAATGTTGCCCCTAAGTGATAGGGAAACAACACCTAACAAAATGGGGGAAAAAGAAAAAAAGGAAGGGATGGCCGAGCTAACTCCAAATGTACAAGACAAGTGGACATTGCCTACATAGTTCTATGGATGTGAGATCCAACATGAAATTCAAGCCAAATGGAATACATGATTGATGTTATAGAAGAAATAAGGAAATGGGCTCATAAAACAGCAAGAGTGTCCAAATGATTGCTTGTAAAATGACAAAAGCATGGAATTAGAATAAATAAAAGTGCAAGATAATGTTTGTGTTTGTTTTATCAATTAGTTTTTAATGTTTTTATGTTTTTGAGATAATAAAAAAAAATGAAATATTAACAAAAGGCCCAGGGAACTACCTAACTGAAGAGATGCACTTCTATAGGTAAGAGTTCATACAATAGCTAAACCGGCTGCAACAAGGATCATGGATATAAACAATGGCATAAGAAACCAACTAATCAAGGAGATGCACATCCAAGACTAGAAGTTCTAATAACAGCTAAAGCCGATTGCAATGGCCCAAGCTCGTAAAATGATGAGAGCATGATCTTGCTAAGGCAATAATGCCTACTAAATAGGAGCAAAATAAGAAAAGAATAGTATGCAATGCTATATAAATCCAAAGAACCATTCAGTAGGAAAAAACCATGTATTGATGTATCCACATTCACTTATCTGTAAGAGGAAGCTATACAATATTCTTCAGGCTGAACTATTTTGTAGAACTGGCACTGAGTGTGTCCATAATGCCTACGAGTCATAATCAAGATCATAATTGGTCACGGTAGAGAACTATCTAGGTTACAATGGTCCAGGGTATTAAAAGAGTGTGGTTCTAAGTAGAACGGTCCAGGATAAGATGAGATTAAAAAATGTGGTCCATAAGAGGACGGTCCAAGGTGGGATAAAAAGAGTCTAGTTAGAATATAAATAATCTAAAGTGCCAACGGTCTAGAGTCGTAAAAGAATAAGGTTCTCATTAAAACAATCCAAGGTAGGTCAAAACATAATGAATATAATTCATGATAGGATGGTCCAAGATATAATAGCAGGATGAAATAATTTCAGCACAAGTTTCCCCCAAGTAAGGGGTCTTGTAGACAATGGTTCAAAAGATGTTAAGCATAGACCTATTTGAGATGTATAATGTTCATGGGCTCTGGGAGTTCTTCACCACTTGGAGTAGTCAATTGGTATGCCCTCGATCTATAGTTTGCTATGATGACATATGGGCCCAACTAATTGAGTTGAAACTTACCCTTCTTCTTACATTCAACATTAGTGTTCTTCTGATTCTCTTTCAAGACCAAATCATCAATTTCAAACTCCCGATGGAGAATGAATTTGTTATAACTTCTACACAATCTATTTTGATAGGATTTCAAGTTGTCTAGGACATTCAAATTATTGCCATCAAGGAGTTATAGTTATTACAACCTGAAAACTCCATAAGCTTTATCATCTTTGATATTCTCTAAGGATACTCATAGTAAAGGTAGCTCAATCTCAATCGAGATAATAACTTCTGTGCCACAAATAAGGTAGTACAGAATAGCTCATGTGGGGTTTCGATGACTAGTACGATAAGCCCAAAGGGCAGGCAAAATTTGCAATTCCCAATTATGGTCAATGTCATTGACAATTTTCTTCAATATGAGAACAATGGTTTTGTTTGATGCCTCAACTTAACCATTGCCTCGTGGGTTATATGATGTGGATTTCTTGTGCTTGATTTTGAATTTTGCATAAAGATCTTTAACATCTTGATTTACAAGTGATTTGTCATTATCAAATATAATACAGACTGGGATACCATATCAATAGATGATATGGTGATGTATGAAGTTGATAATCTGCTTCCCGATGATGTAAATGAGAGAAATGGCCTTGATCCACTTAGTAAAATACTCGGTAGTAGTGAGAATATGTTTATGAGCATCAAAAGATGTTGGGTTTATTTTTCCAATGAGATCTAGGCCCCATGTAAAAAATGGCCATGGTGTAGTAATCCATTGTAGTGGCAAGGAAGGTGCATGTATCAAATTACCATGTTGTTGGTAGGCAACGCACCTCCTAACATAATTACAAGCATCTATCTCCATTTTGGGCCAATAGTAACTTGTTATGAGGAGCTTTTTTGCTAAGACTACACCATTGGTGTGGGCACCACACATTCCTTCATGAATCTCCTTAAGTGCTAACTTGGATTCTCTCGAAGATAAACAAAAAAATAACATTCCATCATAGCCTTTATGGTAAAGTGTGTTTTTAAGGAGGGTATAATGGGATATGTAGTGAAGGAAAAAATTCCAATGATTATTAGAAAGGTTAGGTGGAAAAACTTGGTCCTGAAAATAATTATAAATGTCTTGAAACCAAGGCAATTCATGTGAGGGATTGGGACTAGTAATGGTGCATACCCATTCTCAATCTGGCATTCCAAAATGTAGAGTAGGGATCCAAAGTGAGTTAGATCATGCATTAGTCAAGTAAACCACAAATAAGCATAAAGAACATAACTCACTAAGCCAACTCCCTCATGGGGTTTTGTAAATGAAATATAAGAGTTATGGAAAGAAGAAATACAAACATCAAACCTTCCCAAGAGCATCCCTCCTCCAAGTGTGGCTCAAAAAACATGATTTTCCCCTGATTTGGTGCTCCATGTCTTTGTCAATGATGAGTGGCTTACTCCTCCATCATCTCTCAATGCACCAATGAACTAGGCTCATGAAATTTATCAATGTATTCCAATATTTGAAGCTATTCTATTGCAAATTCAACATAATAACATTACACAAAAATATATTGAAGGAATGATGACCCTTGTATTACAGATTTTTAGAAATGATCATAATTAACCATGACCATCCATCTTGAGATCAAGATGTGTGCCCATGGATCAATTCAATTTTTGAGGCTCAATCCATAAATATCCTCATTAATATTTGGAAGAAAGGGGCATTAATGAGGCATGGGAGGGCTTAAACCTGATATTTATTTCATTTATGGCCTATAAATGTCACCCCATATGATGATGTCACAGGGTGATGTAGAATTGAAGAATGATTTTTCAATTAATAAGTTTTCAATAACTTCCATGGATTTTCCACTTAAGCTCTTAATTTGGTTTAATTTACTTAAGTGAGGTTAATTAAATTTTATGTAATTCTTTGGAAATTGGTTGCTTAATTAATCAAACTGATCAAAATGTCAAGTTACTAAGTTATAATTTCACTGGAATATAATTAGAATAAGGTGTCAGTTGCGTATGGAACAATACCCCATTTAAGACATTATGGATGCAAATAACACATGCATGTGTCATGTGCTTCTGAATTGGAAGAATTTAGTGGTTTAAAGTGTCAAATTGCATGGTCGTAATTTGATCCAAAATGATTTGAGAAAAAATAATAATCACATAAAATGCATTGCCCCATTTAGGGATACATTATCCTAAATTAGCACATGTATGCAATAAGTTCGAACTATTTAGTGCATTTTAGTGATTTTGGCCCAGATTGTGCATTGTCGTAGAATTTTGAGTAAGATTGACAATTTCAACACAATGATGATAGGAATTGGATGTCTACAAGTTTTAATTATTTTGGGCAAGATAGAAGGTCTAGGTCATCAACATAAGACTGGTTAGACCAAGAGATAGGCCAAAGAGCACAAGATAGAGCAGATACAAGACTTTCAAAAGTGGAAAAGGTCTAGAATTGAGAGGAACAACCAAGGTCCAAGTTTGTTAGGTATGTAAGACTGAGGTATTATATAATTTATAAATAGTATCTACCTTATCCCCCCCACTAATATAGTAATTAAATTACTAATTTAAAGGAAAGGAATGTGTAACTAGGTGAGTATAACACACCTTATCTTTATATGAGTCTATCTTAAGTTTTTTGATGGTGACTGACTTGCAATCAAGAGCATGTTACAGTATGTAATCAATGTATATAATCTTGAATTGAAAGTATTAAAATGATTTAAATTGAAAGAGCAAGGTTTAGGAGTATACATATGTATTGATGTAACCGCCTTACCTATTTACAAATTGATTTGAAAATATGTATCATTATAAGGGTCTGAAACTGAGATTAAGACACACACACACACACACACACACACACACACACACACACACACACACACACACACACATGGAAAGTGCATGTATCCAAGGAGATATATAGAAAGAGAAATTTGAAGGGACATGCCCCAACCTTAGAGAAAAGGTAGTGGTCACTTGATAGTTGATATTAGCTCAACCATGCAACCCAATGATACTTATAACCTGGTGAGGCTAAATGATACAATAAAGTCTAACCTAAAAACTTGGAAAGAGTGAGTGATATAATCACCTCAACCATACTAGAAGTGAACTAACTACTACAATAGATTGGCTCAATGCAGTCCATAACAGTTTGTTCTGGGTATCAGTGCATAAAATTCCATGATATGGTGATAGTTCATAAAAGAGTTTTGAAATCTAAATCTAACTTATATGAGTCTAACTTAAGTTTTTTGATGGTGACTGACTTGCAATCAAGAGCATGTTATAGTGTGTAATCAATGTATATAATCTTGAATTGAAAGTATTAAAATGATTTAAATTGAAAGAGCAAGGTTTAGGAGTATACCTATGTATTGATGTAACCGCCTTACCTATTTACAAGTTGATTTGACAATATGTATCATTATAAGGGTCTGAAACTGAGATTAAGACAAATATATATATATATATATGTCTGAAACTGAGATTAAGACAAATATATATATATATATATGGAAAGTGCATGTATCCAAGGAGATATATAGAAAGAGAAATTTGAAGGGACATGCCCCAACCCTAGAGAAAAGGTAGTGGTTACTTGATAGTTGATATTAGCTCAACCATGCAACCCAATGATACTTATAACCTGGTGAGGCTAAATGATACAATAAAGTCTAACCTAAAATCTTGGCAAGATTGAGTGATATAATCACCTCAACCATACTAGAAGTGAACTAACTACTACAATAAACTGGCTCAATGCAGTCCATAACAGTTTGTTCTGGGTATCAATGCATAAAATTCCATTATATGGTGATAGTTCATAAAAGAGTTTTGAAATCTGAATCTAATTTTGAATTTGTAGTATTAGGTGCACATTGCATGACATATGCACCTTAAATATGTCTCTTGTTAAAATTATGTATAACAATGGTACCAATGTATAGAATTTTACCACAACTGTGAATATGAATCATATAACTGGGTGTTTTGACCAATTGGAAACTTTATAAGTGCAGAGAACATGATTCCAAATCATGCCCGTACTATATATCAAGAAATTTGAAAAATTGAAATAAGTACCTGTATACATCTAAATTTTCTTGCTTCATTTATTATCACTGATATTACTATTAATCGACACTAATTTCACCTATCTCATCTAATCTAATTTATCTCTTCTAATTATACCCCTTATAGTCATTTTTATATTATCTCCCTTCTTCATTCTTCATCCACTAACCTTATATTATCCCAAAAATCTATTAATTCTTCTAATCATGTCTTATTTGTCAACTAACCCCACTTGTTCATTATATTGGAATTTAAAATTATAATCCTACCTACCCTAGCCTATTCTTAGGCTCTCTTACATCCCTAGTCCCTAATCACCCATCTAATCACCTCCTTAAACCCCTATTAACTCCTAATCAAATCTAGATACCTTTAAAGTTTAGAGCCTTCTCTAACATTCTATAATCCTCTAAAACTAGAGGGTTTTAATGAATTTAAAATTCATTTTAATTATCCTCCATCACCCCATAAATAGAGCTCAGTTAGAATAATTGGGAATCCATACAAGCTTTTCCATGGTCTTCACAATTTATTACATCCATCCTAGCATCCAAATATCCATTAATTATTTCATCTTAAAGCCACCATTATTAAGGAAATCAACAAGCAATCCAAAATCCTTGAAGAAATTTATGTGAAGATCTTAGAGGGAAGACAAGAGGAACAAAGTGATGGTTAGAGTCAATTTATAATTGTTGATTGCTTCCATATTTACTTCGTTTGATGTTTTCATAAGTTTTGGGTTAAGTTATTATTTATAGTATATTGAATCCATAACTCAAATTTACAAGCATACATTACTGACCATAGTGGGACCCTCCTTTAAACTAACCCTTGTATGTGTAAGACACGTTAAATCATCTTGAACGATTGGTTAGAAGAATATTGGGCTCTGAAATCTTGAAATTTTCATGTCCTAGGTGAAGTGTGGTGTTGGCACTATAAAATGTGGTTTTGCACAGGCAGTTTTACAGGTTTCAATTGTAGTTTTTCCTATCTATACCAACCTAACCATTAGCTATTAACTCCCTAGGTAATTTAATAATGTTAAATTTCTAGGTTACCCCTAGCTTGCATGGAACTCAAAAGGATCCTACAGAAGGATTATACGTTTGTGCAGTGTTGAGTTACTTAAAGCAAAGCCTACATACAGATGGTTTCTATCTGTACCCATGCTCAAACTATTAGTGTAAATATTCTCATTAACTAAGTGTCGATTTACGCCTACGAGGAATTCTTAATTCACACCCCATTTAGAGACCCTCCATCACACAAGCTAAATTGTGTGCAGGTTCAAAAGTGCAAAACTCCCAATTTTCAAATAGTGTAGGAAAAAGTGTGTAAGAAATGACTCCAAATCATGAACATGCTCAAGGTATTCAATATTCTTGCATGCCCATATTTGAAAACATCCCCATGACTAAATGGGGAAGTTCTATTCTATATCATAGTGTTTAACTTTTAAACCCTTGCAAAGTACAAGCCACGATCTAAGCTGAGCACATGCTACTTCACAAACTGATATGAGCCCTGGGTATGAAGCAAAGACTTGTGGGAACTATTAATGGGGATTTGGTGCAAAAGTGTTAAAGTTAATGCAACCCTAAAAATAACTTCCACGTCTGCATCCTTCACTAACTCGTAGCTCACCGTGTAACTTATTTTATGCATAGATTTCAGTGTATACCCTTATGTTGGATGCATCCAAGTACCAAGATGCGTGCCCTTCTTTTGCATCATATTTTAGTGCACACAGATGGCATGGTAGAATCCAAATGAATTTTGCATAGCTCTACATCAGAAAATGAATCCAGGTGGGTTATCATATGTTAACTATATGTAAAGGAGGTAGTTAGGCTTGATTGAGCATCTGATAAAGCTGTGTCAATGAAAATAAATACAATGATGACTGTCAAGTTGTCAGAGCATGGGCACATAATCTCACTTGATAAGATCCCAACCATTTCTCCAATTGTCATTTAATGTTGTAGCCACCCCAATAGTGGGTGATATTTTAATTATTGAAACGTGGCCCTCTCATTACCTATAAAAGCTTTGATCTTTCAGTATAAAAAGGGTCAACATTTTTAGGTACTATTGACGTTGTGAAATGCACCCCTGACAGAAGGCTGAGCCTCTGTCCTCCATGCGGCACAATGGAGACTCCTCTCTTGCTTGCGGGTCTGGAAAAGTTGAAGGGAGAATCTCTAGATAAGGGCTAGCTCCCTTTGATGCATCTTTGAGTTATTTCAGTACTATTGCTAATATATAAAAAGGCGGGGTTGAAAAGAGTAAAGGATTACTAAAAATAGAACCTAAACTAATACAGTGATGCACCAAAAAAGTTTGATCTACTCATTTACTAAAACTTTAGACCAGAAGAGGACATACATACACTTTATCTGATGAAAAGACTAGACTGTAGGGAGCTTAATAGGGAGGCTTAGCGAAGACACACAGAAAATGAACTTACCACAGGCGCTGTAGGAAAACACTCTGTCTGGTAACCCATCTCTGCACTCTAAATACATCACTTCTTGTTACCTGCAGAAATGGTGATTTGTCTATACTAGGTATGTTGGTGTCAAACTTGTGAAAGCATCATGCAAAATAATTGAACACAAGGTTAATACTCAGACACACTCAGAGATATATCCAGCCAGATAGAGGTAAAAATGCATTCTATTGATTCAAGGTGAAAATTTGGTAGGGCTTTGCCTTACAAAATGAGAGATCCCTCTCTCAAATGAGAGTTTACATATATTTAGAGAAAAAGGAAGCAATGGTGCCCTTTTTAAAAAGTGGCCCATGCTGCATTGAAAACATTGGGAAGAGGAAGTCACTGAAAGAACATGCTGTGTCAGTTGCCAGTCTTGACTTTAGTGTTCAAAGTTATATCAAACATTATTGTGAAAGCATTCAAGTAGTTGCCTGCTCAAGAATGCAAAATGAGGAAAAATAGGTTGCGCCTTCACTATTTGCGCTCCTTGATGACCACTTGGTGGAGACTGTTTCAACCACTAGAATAACTCCTCTGCTGACACTTCCCTTTGCCACCTAGGCTATTTTGTCCATATATGCGCTTGGCTCCTTGGGATCCTTTCTCAGTGGGTCACTAAGTTCACTCTTGACTTTTGTCTTTTCCTAGCTTTTATCTTTTCTTGGCCCTTTCAGCCCTCAAGGCTATCTTCTGTCAATCCTTTGGCTCTTTAGGCTCCTTTCTCAGTGGTCTCTTCCTTTTGGCCTTAAGCCCTTTGAATTCCTTCAGATTCATGCTCATACATTTAAAGATCAACAGTTATTTCATTGCCACAAAGTTGACATTCCCACGTCTATCACCATTTGAAAGCCAACGGCTATTCCATCGTCCTGAATTTGATGTCTGCGGACCCATCACCCCTTTAGTAATTCCTTCAGCTTCACCTTCCTTTAGCTTTCTTTCCTTCGGCTTCACTTTCTGAAGTGTTTCTTTGGAATTTTTTAAAAGGATATCTCCCCTTTCTTTTCCTTTGTTCAGGCTTTTGTTGTTGAACCCTCCCGAAGGGAAGGTGTCCCTTCGGGGCTTGGAGAAAGGTCCCCTTTTTGGAAATCGAGAGTCCACCGCAAGGGCACTTTCCCTTCGGGCTCCTTCAGGCTACCTTGTCTCCTCAAATCCTTTGGACAAAATGTCTGAAGGAATTCCTTTGGACATTTTGCCCGAAGGAAATGTGCTTTAAGTTTTGCCGCTTGTTTCTTTCAGTCAGGCTTTTCCTTCGGACAAAATGTCTGAAGGAATTCCTTCAGAATTTTTGTCTGAAGGAATTTGCCTTTGCCATTTTGCTGCATATTTCCTTTCGAAAGGTAATTTCTGTTTGGCTCCTCATCTTTATGAATTTCTTCAGACAAAATGTCTGAAGGAATTCCTTCGGGCATTTTGCCCGAAGAAATTCAACCTTTGTTTTCTCCTTGGATTTCCTTCAGACATTTTATCTAAAGGAATCTTTTATCTTTTGCCTTGTCTTTCTCTGAAGAAAACCTTACCTTTCAGCCTTCTCTTTGATCCCTTCGCAAGTGTTCCTTGCCGTCTGCAAGGGCACTTGGGCCCCAAGATGTCCTTCGAAAACCTACTTGAACAACCCCATTTAGCCCCTTCCTATCCTCCGCAAGGGTACCTAACCTTTGGGCTTGTGGAAAGACTTATATCTCTTTGAAAATGAGCGATTTCCTTTTTTGAAAAAAGCTTGTGTGATTGACTGCCCAAAGAGAAAAAAAATGTCTTATACCAAACTGAAACTTGCAGGTCTTTAGATCTTTCAATGTTTTATAAGAACAAGACTTATTGCAAAGAAAAGGGCATTCACATAAAAGTGGGTACATGACTAAACTAATGGTTCAAAAAAGTAGGGAAAGAAGGAGACCGAATTTTGGCCTACAAGACCAAAATGGTCAACAAATTGGCAATTCCCAGGGGAAGCATGCCTGCTATGTTGAAGAAGAGTGGTAGCCTCAAAGTCTATTGGGCATGGAGTCAAGATGAAGCTTGAAAAGGTTAGAAATAGCCTTGAGATATCTAATAATCAATCATGAAGCTTTTGCCCCAAAAGGTAAACAAAACACACACAAGGCTAAAAAAAACTACACACACGTGCAAACAACACTTAGGGAAAATAGGGAAAGAAAAACTGAAAACAAACTAATATATTCAGCTAACCAGGGATATTTGCCTCCCTCCTGGATCAAAGGAAAAACTTCTTAAGTCTCCTTCATGGCAAGAAAACTTATGGTGCAAGACAAATGGCTGGATGGAATGGAGATTTGGTGACTTGCTCTTCTTGTCTACCACCTTGATTGGCTTGTATCCGAGTGGATCAGGGTCAAACATGCTTCCAACATATATGTATTCACCTTACTCTTGGAAGCTTGCCCAATGCTGGTCCTTCATGCTAGTGTATCTCACCAAGAAGTCAATGGCTGTTGGCTCATCATCATAGGGATCATCTAGCTCATAACCCCCCTGATATGCATCATGGATTGACTTGGTCCCTTCTGCCTCATTGAAGAGACTGTAAAACTAATCTTCTACTTCATCATGGCTTTCTTGAAGAAAGGTGACTATTGTGATGTCTAAAATGAGATCACAGATTGATTGCTCATCCCATAGAACATCACCTTCTTATTCAAGGCTCTCTTCTTCAAAGTTTTCCTCAAGATGGACAAGCCTCTCCTTTTCTTGCTAAAAAACTAGAGTCTCTAGTTGTTCAAAGACATCCTCTTGATCCTCCTCCAACTTGGGTTCCATGGCATGGTCATTCTCTTCATCAAAGCAACAAGAAAGTTCATCAAACAAGGGAGGAGAGAGCTCACCATGCTTACTTTCCTCTTCATTTTTTTGGAACATCCACATGTATGCATGACCTGTGTCTTCTCCATTGTTGATGATGTCTTCAAAAGGAGCATCCATGATGATTTCTTCCTCATTTTCATCTATGGTAGCCTCTTGGGTAGTTGCAAATTAGATCCTCTCTTCTTCACTTACCTCCTGCAAAACAGGTTCCTCCTTGAGAAGGGATGAAGTGGAAAGCTGATGGTTAAACTCATGTGGAAGAGGAGGCAGTCCTTGAGCTAGAATCAAATGATTCTCTTCCTTCCATTTGGCCAACACTTTATCTATATCAGATGTGGATTGATAGCTCTCTTGGAGGAGTGTAGATGGGGTGTGTTCAGACGTAGGATCTTCTACTTGGCCTAAACTGTCCATCACACCTTGGCTAAGGAATCTCATTTTGGACTCCAACTCTGCAATTTGCCTGGCTATATTCTCTTGGAAGAGCCTTTCTTAGAGATCATGAGGATCACCATGAGTAAGAACAGCTTCACCATTTGCAAGGCCCTGGGCTGGTTCATGGTATTCCCTCCTCCAACTTGGAATTTTGACATCATATTGAGAGACTTGAGGAGGTTGAGGGAGACTGGGAAGGGTCTACTCATGCACAAGAAGAGTTGCTTCAAGAGAGATGTGTTGCTTTCCAAAAGATATAGGGTGACTCCCATCAAAGGAGGATTCACAATCTAAGGAATTGAGAAGGTTCATTTCCATGGGAGGTTGCTCTAATGCCTTTTGGTGTTAAAAATCTAGGTGCAAGGGATTAAGAGTAGGAGTGATTAATGCATCAGATGAGCCAAAGTGAGCAAATGCTATCTGGTAGAAAGGATTTGGTGCACAAGAGGGGGCTTTCTTTAGAATAGGAGGGGGCACACAAGGCTGATTGCGTTGAATGAATGGACTCTTCCATTTTGGTACCTCCTCCTTTATGGATTGCAAGGCTTGAGTTTGCCTAAACAAACACTCCTCTTTGTATAGAAGCTCTTGTTGATATCTATGATGCTCATCCAATCTATCTATCTCCATCACTTGCTTCTCAAACTCTAGCGTTACTTCCTTTACACTAGGTGAAGGGCAACCAAAAGAGCTGCTTGAGGTGATGCCATGAACAACCTGAGCTTGATCAAAGTTATATGAAGGAAAACAAGGTCCATACTTCTGAGCAATGGAATTATACATACCAAACTGTGATTTCTTGATGGCACTAGGACTGCTTAACCAACTGATTCAACTCTAAGTCACCATTGGTGTTGATGAAAAAGCCTCCAAAGGTTGGCTAGTTGAAGAACACACCAAAATTCTTCAACTCTTTGGATAAAATAGGTCCCACAATCACCTGATTAGAAGTCAGATGCTAGATTATTGGTTCATTTTTGTTGTTACAGGACCAACACCAATCTTGGAACTTTTTTGAGCATTAAAATGAGTCCCACCGGGCGTGCTAAAAACTCATGACGTTGTGGAATGTACCCCTGACAGAAGACTGAGCCTCTGTCCTCTATGAGGCATAATGAAGACTCCTCTCTTGCCTGTGGGTCTGTCAAAGCTGAGGGGAGAATCTCTAGATAAGGGCTAGCTCCCTTTGATGCATCTTTGAGTTATTCCAATACTATTGATAATATATAAAAAGGGGGGGTTGAAAAGAGAAAAGGATTACTAAAAATAGAACCTAAACTAATATGGTGATGCACCAAAAAAGTTTGATCTACTCATTTACTCACACTTCAAACCAGAAGAGGACATACATACACTTTATCTAATGAAAAGACCAAACTGTAGGGATCTTAACAAGGAGGCTTAACGAAGACACACAGAAAATGAACTTACCACTGGTGTTGTAGGAAAACACTCTGTGTGGTAACCCTCTTCTATCTCTGTGCTCCAAATACAACACTTGTTACCTATAGAAATGGTGATTTATTTATACCAGGTATGTTGGTGTCAAACTTATGAAAACATCATGCAAAATGACTGAACATAAGGTTAATACTCAGACACACTCAGAGATATATCCAGCCAGATAGAGGTTAAAATGCATTTTATTGATTCAAGGTGAAAATTTGGCAGGCTTCACTTTAAAAAATGAGAGATCCCTCTCTCAAATGAGAGTTTACAATATATATAGAGAAAGAGGAAGTAATGGTGCCCTTTTTTACAAGTGGCCCATGCTACATTGAAAATGTTGGGAAGAGGAAGTCACTGAAAGAACATGTTGTGTTAGTTGCCAGTCTTGACTTTGGTGTTCAAAGTTATATCAAACATTATTGTGAAAGCATGGGCCACACCCCTTTTTTTGCTAACAAGACCACTTCTTAAAGGCATTCACGCGATTGTTTGCTCATAAATGCAAAATAAGGAAAAATAGGCCGCGCCTTCACTGTTCATGCTCCTTGATGACCACTTGCCAGAGACTGTTTCAACCGCCAGGATAACTCCTCTGTTGACACTTCCCTTTACCACCTGGGCTATTTTGTCTATATCTATGCTTGGCTCCTTGGGCTCCTTTCTTGGTGGGTCATTGAGTTCACTCTTGACTTTTGTCTTTTCTCAGCTTTTATCTTTTCTTGGCCTTTTCAGCCCTCAGGGCTATCTTTTGTCAATCCTTTGGCTCTTCGGGCTCCTTTCTCAGTGGTCTCTTCCTTTTGGCCTTAAGCCCTTTGAATTCCTTTAGATTCGCACTCAATCATTTAAAGATCAATAGTTATTTCATTTCCACAAAGTTGACGTTTGCGCATCCGTCACCATTTAAAAGCCAATGGCTATTCCATCATCCTGAATTTGATGTATGCGGCCTTGTCACCCCTTTAGTAATTCCTTCAGCTTCACTTTCCTTCGGCTTTCTTTCCTTTGGCTTCACTTTTTGAAGTGTTCCTTCAGACTTTTTTCTGAAGGATATCTCCCCTTTCGTTTCCTTTGTTTGGGCTTTTGTCATTGAACCCTCCCGAAGGGAAGGTGTCCCTTTGAGGCTTGGAGAAAGGTCACCATTTTGGCAGTCGAGAGTCCCCCGCAAGGGCACTTACCCTTCAGGCTCCTTCAAGCTGCCTTGTCTCCTCAAATCCTTTAGATAAAATGTTTAAAGGAATTCCTTCGGACATTTTGCCTGAAGGAAATATCCCTTCAAGTTTTGCTGCTTATTTTTTTCAGTCGGGCTTTTCCTTCGGACAAATTCCCTCAGACAAAATGTTCGAAGGAATTCCTTCAGACTTTTTGTCTGAAGGAATTTGCCTTTGCCATTTTGCCATGGATTTCCTTTTGAAAGGTAATTTATGTTTGGCTCCTCATCTTTGTGAATTTCTTCGGACAAAATGTTTGAAGGAATTCCTACGGGCATTTTGCCCGAAGAAATTAAACCTTTGTTTTCTCCTTGGATTTCCTTCAGACATTTTGTCCGAAGGAATCTTTTATCTTTTGCCTTGTCTTTTTCCAAAGAAAACCTTACCTTTCAGCCTTCTCTTTGATCCCTCTGCAAGTGTTCCTTGCCCTCCGTAAGGGCACTTGGGCCCCAAGATGTCCTTCAAAACCTGCTTGAACAACCCCATTTGGCACCTTCTTGCCCTCCACAAGGGTACCTGACCTTCGAGCTTGTGGAAAGACTTATATCTCTTTGAAAATGAGTGATTTCCTTTTTCACAAAAGGCTTGTGTGATTGACTGCCCAAAGAGAAAAAAGGTCTTATACCAAACTGAAACCTGCAGGTATTTAGATCTTTCAATGTTTTATAAGAACAAGACTTATTGCAAAGAAAAGGGCATTCACAAAAAAGTGGGTACATGACTAAACTGATGGTTTAGAAAAGTAGGGAAAGAAGGAGATGGACTTTTGGCCTGCAGGACCAAAATGGTCAACAAGTACCATTACACTACTGAAATTTGCCCTCCAAAAACACTTATGTTGGCTAAAAATTGCACTTTAATGAGAATTAAATTCACCTTCCTTCACTCTACTTTCATTCTATGTGTGATTTGTGTTTTTTGATCTTTGTTTATGGGTAATGTTCAACCCTCACATTGTCATCCATTCCCATTACCTCTATGTGGAACTTGGAACCTACTTATAGGTCACATTTTGTGTGCACTTAGGTTTACACAAGCTTTGTCTATGGATAACCTTCATCCCTCTCAATGTTGTGTTATGTTCCCACACCTCTATGCAAATTACTTGTTGACACAGTGGATTTGCACCCAGGGCAGGAGGTTGAGTTCCTACCTTTCCACACGCAACAATGGAAACTCCCCTCTCGCTTGTGGGACCGGCAAAGTTGGAGGGGAGAGTCTCTAGATAAGGGCTAGCTCCCTCTAATGTATCTTTTAGGCCTTGGTTTCTCCTACTGGTAACAAATCAAATGAAAAGGGGGGGATGAAAAGGGAGAGAGAGATGCTAAAAATAGAACCTAAGCCTAAAAAAGTAAAAGGTGATACACCAGAAAATGTGACCCACCCAGCCTGAATATACACTTTTCACCAGGAAGAAATGCCCATACACTTCATTTGAAGTGGGATGCTCTTATGCAACAGTCAGCTAGGGGTCTATGGAAGTACAGGGAGGAAGGAACTAGCAAAGGTGTTTTGGGACACACTTTGACAGCCTATTCACAGGCACCTATATTCTTTCTTTAGACACTTCTGGCAGACCTGCAAAAAGAAGACTTCACAATGCACTGGACATGCTGTGATCGATCTGTGAAAGCATGAAAGATAATGACTTAACACAAATGAGAAAACATACATATACTTTAAACTGCAAGTCCAGATGGAGGTAAAAATGCTAAGTCCTGATTCAAGGTAAAAATTTGGTAGCTCTACCTTACAAGCTTGAGAGATTTTTGGGCAGAGTTTTGCCTTAAGGTTGAGAGTTGATCCTCTCTCAAATGAGAATTTTTCTCAATATATAGAGAGAGGAAGAGAATTTGGCGCTTCTTGGGAAAGATTTTGGTGCTCTTTTTTGCAATCTGGCCATGTGTGTTCTGAACCTTGGGAAGAGGAAGCCACTGTTACTGATGTCATTCTTATAGAAGAGGCATGCTAGAACCATGTTGTATAATCGCCGAAATTGACTTTGGCATTCAAACATTAATGTAAGAACATGGTCGTGCCTCTTTTCTACAAATAGACTGCAGTTTGTCCCCTCATCAATGCCAACTAGAGAAATCACGCTACACCACTCGTCTGATAGTAACTCGCCTTCCCTTTGTCACTTGGACGCTTTGTCTTTTTTGCTCCTTGTCTTCTTCCTGCTCTTTCAGCCCTCGGGGGCGATCTTCTGGCAAGTCGCTGCATTCTTTGGGCTCTTTTCATAGTTGTCACTCAGGTAGTTCAAAAGCAAATGGCTATTTCATTGCATTAATTTTGACGTTCGTGCAACCATCACCCAACAGCTAGTCCGTCTCCTTAAATTTGATGGCTTTCAGGATGTCACCGTCCTTGGAAAAAAAAATTCAGGTCCTTTGGTGGGCTTCTCTGTGGGTTTTTTGCTTCAAGCTTTTCCTGTAGACAAAAAGTCTGTAAGAATTGTCCCAATCTTTGTCCCTTCATTTTTGGCTCTTTCTTTCAGCCCCTTTCTATGGCTTCTGTGCTTTGGGCCCTTTGGCTTTCCTGTCGAGTGGTGGCTTTCCTCTGAATTCCTTTGGGTTCTTTGGTTTTAGCCTTCCCCAAATTTCTTCAGACTTTTTGTCTGAAGGAAATCAAGGCCTTAGTTCTTTTGCATCCTTGAAAAATCCTTCAGCGAAGCCTTTGAACTGCTCCCTACCCTCCGCAAGGGCTTTTGAACCTAGAAATGCCCTCTACAAGGGCACTTGCCATTCATCTTTGGGACGCCTTGTTGAACCAACCCATTGAACCACTCGTTGAACCGGTTCAACGGTTCAACGTTGCATGCCGAGCCCTTCGTTGAACCAACCCCTTTGAACTGCTCGTGCTTGAATTGAATGATTGAACCAACACGTTGAACTAACGCATTGAACCAGTCCATTAAATTGGTTCAATGGTTTAACACTTTGCTCTGAGCTAATCAGTTGAACCAAATGTGATTGAACTAAGGCGTTGAACTTTAAATGTTGAACCCACCGATGAACCAAAGGATTGAACCTGTCGATTAACCTTGCATTGAACTTGAAGCCGCTTGAACTAAGTGGTTGAACCAATGTTAAACCAAGTGCTGATTGAACCAGTGAATGAACCAGTTCATGAACCAAGGCCGATGAACTTATGCAACTTGAAAATGACTAGCTCTGAATAGCAAGGGAAGAAGGGGATCGATTTTGGCCTGAAGGGCCAAAATGGTCAACAAATTGGCGACTCCCAGGGGAAGCATGCCTGCTATGCTTAAGGACCAGTAGCCTTGTAGTCCATTGGGCACAGAGTTTGATGCAACTTGAAAAAAGATCAGCAATAGCCCCAAAGATCCAAGAATCAAACATGAAGCTTTTTACCCTAGACACAAGGGAAAGCACACACAAGACTAAAAACACTACTTGTGCAAACTGCACTTAAGGAAAGTAGGAAAAGAAACTAAAAGAAAATTACTACATGCAACTAACCAGGTACATCTGCTTCCCTCCTGGATCAAAAGGAAAACTTTTTAAGTCCCCTTCCTGGCAAGAAGACTTATGGTGATAGACAAGTGGCTGGATGAAAAGGAGAGTTGGTGACCTGCTCCTCTTGCCTGCCACCTGGGTTGGCTTGTATCCGAGTGGATCAGATTCAAACATGCTTCCAATGTATGTGTACTCTACTTGTTCCTGGAAGCTTGTTGAATGTTGGTCCTTCATGCTGGTGCATTTCACCAAGAAATCAATGGCTACTGGCTCATCACCATAAGCCCTTTGATCTGTACAGTCCCTCTACAATGCATCATGGTCTGACCCGTTTCCTTCTGCTTCATTGAAGACTCTGTCAGACTCATCCTTCACTTCCTCTTGGCCTTTTTGAAGAAGGGTGACTGTGGTGATGTCTAAAATGGAATCACAAATTGATTGCTCATCCGATAGAACATCACCTCTCTGTTCAAAACTCTCTTCTTCAAGGCTTTCCTCAAGGAAGACCAGCCTCTCATTTTTCTCCTCAAAGACCAAAATTTCTAGATGCTCAAAGATATCCATCTGATCCTTCTCTAACTCAGGCTCCTCGACATAGTCATCCTCCTCATCGAAGCAACAAGGAAGTTCATCAAACAAAGGGGGAGAGAGCTCACCATGCTTATGTTCCTATTCGTATCGCTAGAACTTTTACATGTACGTGTGACCTGCGTCTTCTCCATTACTGATGAGGTCTTCACAAGGAGCATTGATGATGATTTCTTCTTCATTATCGCTCATGACAACCTCTTGGGAAATTATAGATTGGATATTTTGCTCCTCACTCGCCTCCTGCAGAACAGGTTCCTCCTTGAGAAGGTGTGAAGTGGGAAAACTATGTGGAATAGG
This sequence comes from Torreya grandis, assembly GCA_037957365.1. Classification (NCBI taxonomy): domain Eukaryota; kingdom Viridiplantae; phylum Streptophyta; class Pinopsida; order Cupressales; family Taxaceae; genus Torreya; species Torreya grandis. The sequence goes on from JARHVA010004110.1 coordinate 140,486, forward strand.
AGGTAGTCCTTGAGCTAGAATCAAATGATTCTCCTCCTATTTGGTCAGCACTTCATCAATATCAGGTGTGGCCTGATAGCTCTATTGAAAATGTGTAGATGGAGTGTGTTCAGACATAGAATGTGCCATTGGTTTCGAATCGTCAATCACACACTGGCTGAGGAATCTCTCTCTGGATTCCAACTCTGTAATTCTCCTGGCCATATCCTCTTAGAAGAGCCTTTCTTGGAAGTCACTAGCATTGTCATGAGCAGGGGCAACCTCATCTTCTTCAAGGTTTTGAGAAAAACCTTGCTTCTCTTCCTTCCTGCCCCATGATTCTACTATTTTTCCCCAGTTCAGGATCTTGAAATTGGAATTTTGCTCCTGTGAACAGGCAACAACTTTATTTTCTCCAAGGTCCTGAGGCTCCTCCACAAGGTCTGGAAGTTCTATCTCTCTTTCACGAATCAGCCTCATCCTAGCCTCTAAATCTTTAATTTGTTTGGCTAGATTATCCTGAAAGAGTCATTCTTGGAGGTCACCAACATCATCCTCTTCAAGGCTCTGGGCTAGTTCCTGGCATTCCTTCCTCCAACTCATAATCTACACATCATATTGAAAGACTTGGGGAGGTTGAGGAATGCTAAGAAGAGACTGTTGATGCACCGAAAGAGTCTCTAGAAGAGGGACGTGCTGGCTCATGGTATTTTCACCAATGGAGGATTCACAATATAAGGAATTGAGAAGATTGATATCCATGGGGGGTTGCTCTGATGCCCTTTTATGTTGGAAATCTAGGTGCATGGGATTGAGAGCAGACGCATCAGATGAGCTAGAGTGAGCAAGTGATATCTGATATAAAGGATTTGGAGTACAAGAGGGGGATTTCTTTAGGATATGAGGGGGCACGCAAGGCTGGCTACCTTGGATGAATGGATTCCTCCATTTTTATACCTCCTCCTCCATGGATTGCAAGGCTTGAGCTTGCCTAAATAAACACGCCTCTTTGTACATAAGCTCCCACCGATAATCATACTGCTCATCCAGTTTGTCGATCTCCATTACCTACTTCTCAAACTCTGGTGCCACCTCCCTTATCATTGAAGGGCAATTAGGAGAGCTGCTTGAGGCGATTATCTAATTTTTTTTTAGTTTGATTGAAGTCATATGAAGGAATACAAGGTCCATGATTTTGTGCAAAGGAATTATACATATTAAAATAATATTTCTGATGGCACCAGTTTACTTAACCAGCTGATTCAACTCAGAGTCACCATTGGTGTTGATGCAAAAGCCTCCAAAGGTTGGTCGGTTGAAGAACACACCAAAAATTCTTTAGCTCTTTGGATAAAACTTGTCCTAGTTGGTCCCACCGGGCGTGCCAAAAACTGTTGATGCAGTGGATTTGCACCCGGGGCAGGAGGCCAAGCTCCTACCTTTCCACACGCAACAATGGAAACTCCCCTCTCACCTGTGGGACCGGTGAAGCTGGAGGGGAGAGTCTCTAGATAAGGGCTAGCTCCCTCTGATGTATCTTTTAGGCCCTGGTTTCTCATACTGCTAACAAATAAAATGAAAGGGGGGGATGAAAAGGGAGAGAGAGATGTTGAAAATAGAACCTAAGCCTAAAAAAGTAAAAGGTGATACACCAAAAAATGTGACCCACCCAGCCCGAATATACACTTTTCACCAGGAAGAAACGCCCATACACTTCATCTAAATTGGGAAGCTCTTCTGCAACAGTCAGCTAGGGGTCCATAGAAGTATAGGGAGGAAGGAATTAGCAAAGGTGTTTTGGGACACACTTTGACAGCCTATTCATAGGCACCTATATTCTTTCTGTAGACACTTCTGGTAAACCTGTAGAAAGAAGACTTCACAATGCACTGGACATGTTATGATCGATTTGTGAAAGCATGAAAGACAATGACTTAACACAAAGGAGAAAACAAACATATACTTTAAAGTGCAAGTCAAGATGGAGGTAAAAATGCTAAGACCTGATTCAAGGTAAAAATTTGGCAGCTCTGCCTTACAAGCCCGAGAGATTTTTGGGTAGAGTTTTGCCTTAAGGCTGAGAGTTGATCCTCTCTCAAATGAGATTTTTTTACAATATATAAAGAGAGGAAGAGAACTTGGTGCTTCCTGGGAAATATTTTGGTGCTCTTTTTTGCAATCTGGCCATGTGCATTCTAAACCTTGGGAAGAGGAAACCAATGTTACTGATGTCATTCTTCTAGAAGAGGCCTGCTAGAACCATGTTGTACAATCATCAAAATTGACTTTGTCATTCAAATATTAATACAAGAACATGGCTGTGCCTCTTTTCTGCAAACAGACTACAATTTTTCCCCTCATCAATGCCAACTAGAGAAAATAGGCTGCACCGCTCGTCTAACAGTAACTCGCCTTCCCTTTGCCACTTGAACGCTTTGTCTTTTCTGCTCCTTATCTTCTTCCTGCTCTTTCAGCCCTCAGGGGCGATCTTCTGGCAAGTCATTGCATTCTTTGGGCTCTTTTCATGGTTGGTGCTTAGGTAGTTCAAAAGCAAATGGCTATTTCACTGCGTTAATTTTGACGTTCGTGCAGCCATCACCCAATGGCTAGTCAGTCTCCTTAAATTTGATGACTTTCAGGATGTCACCGTCCTTGGCAAAAATCCATCGGGTCCTTTGGCGGGCTTCTCTACAGGTTTTTTGCTTTGAGCTTTTCCTACGGACAAAATGTCTGCAAGAATTGTCCCAATCTTTGTCCCTTCATTTTTGGCTCTTTCTTTCGGCCCCTTTCTGTGGCTTCTGTGCTTCATGCCCTTTGGCTTTCCTGTCGAGTGGCGGCTTTCCTCTGAATTCCTTCGGGTTCTTTGGTTTTAGCCTTCCCCAAATTTCTTCAGACTTTTTGTCTGAAGGAATTCATTCGGACAAAAAGTTCAAAGGAATTCAAGGCCTTAGTTCTTTTGCGTCCTTGAAAAATCCTTCGGTGAAGCCTTTGAACTGCTCCCTGCCCTCCGCAAGGGCTTTTGAACTTGGAAATGCCCTCTACAAGGGCACTTGCCCTTCATGTTTGGGATGCCTAATTGAACCAACCCATTAAACCATTCGATTGAACCACTCATTGAACCGGTTCAATGGTTCAACGCTGCGCGCCAAGCCCTTCGTTGAACCAAATGATTGAACCAACACATTGAACCAATCTGTTAAACTAGTTCAATGATTCAACACTACGCATTAAGCCAAGTGGTTAAACCAAATGTTGAATTGAATGTGAATAAACTAAGGCATTAAACTTTAAACATTGAACCCGCCGATGAACCAATGGATTGAACCTGTCGATTAACCTTGCGTTGAACTTGAAGCTGCTTGAACTAAGTGGTTGAACCAACGTTGAACTAAGTGCCGATTGAACCAACAAATAAACCAGTTCATGAACCAAGGCCGATGAACTTATGCAACCTAAAAATGACTGGCTTTGAATAGCAAGGGAAGAAGGGGACCGATTTTGGCCTACAGGGCCAAAATGGTCAATAATACTTATGTATTTAGAGTGTCCATGGTGGAGTTTGTGTGATATTGTATTGTTCTTAGAGATTTGTAGTGCGTTCCTCAAGGCAGTGGAAGTGTTCATTCTATTCTCGGTGCATCACCTTTTAATTTCTAGAAATATCTTACCTTCTCCCTCCTTTTTCCTCTTATTAGGTCTAGGTTTAGCGCTAGCTATAAATTTCATTATGCTCTTTGTAGGTCTCTGTGATGGTCCTAAATCAAATGTACTTAGAATAGAAAGAAGTTATCCTACTCTGAATGTTCATCCCAAGGAGCACAAGAGTCTCACACCTTAGGGAATGATCCTATTATTATAATGAGACATTAAACTACTCTCCAACATGTAAGTTAGAGGTATAGGGTGCATAAGTGTCAAACATCAATGTGCATGAGAGTCGTTCAACCTCAAGTGCACATTTTGAGTGATAACAATTTGTTACATGCCCGATGGGACTAGTTATAATGACCAACTATGGATTTAGTGTGATTATTGGCATACAATATTTAAGATGCCTTTCAAGCACCTAGCGAAACTAAATGTCACATCTAGTGGCCTAAGTAGCCCAAATGCTTAATATGTCTTTCCACCCCCTATTTAATGAAAATGCTACTGTTTCACCTTTGTATTTATCATATCAAGCTCATGAGAGTGCCCTTAGTTCCTCCCCAATTCAACTTGGAGAACTAGGGTATTACCCTTCTCATAATATCTACCCCCTCCCACCTCAGTTCAGCCTTCTTGGTAGCCTATTCGCATCTACAACTAGCCTTAAGAGGTCCACCTTACTCCTAATCTGCATTACTTCCCTCCTAATTAACCCCAAAAGAGCATCAATGATGCATGTCTAAATTTCTAGAGATAATTGAGGGAGATTTAAAGAGATCAAGGGTATAGTAGGCAACAATAAAAACTTGTGCATCAAGCTTACACATGGCAACAAGAGGTGATGGAGCAGTGCAGGTATGAAGAATGCTTAGCTAGATAGGTCATAGCCAAAGAAGAGTATATGTGTTAGCTACTTACATAGATGTAAGAAATTGAATCATAACCTACTACCTCTATTCCTTCCTTTCCTAGCTTCAAGTAGGCTCCCCCTGTCCTTGTAGGCCAGCTTATGAAGTAGGAAGCTTTTGTGATTAAATTCCCTAGATTAAGGCAAGGTAAATCCTGTATGCTTTCAATTAAACCCCCTAATTTCAAGGTTTTAAGTTTTAGAGGTCCACTTCCTTGAAACAGACTATGCCTATTCCTCCTCAAAACCCCCAAGCGCAGACATGGTAGGCTTTTTAGACCATGCACCCCGACCTCACAATGCCCAACCTTATGAAACCTCCTTTTGCACTAGTCAAAACCTCTTGCCTTCCCACCATCTCCCTATTCAAAAGAGAACCAGTTGTGTGGAGCATAAATGAAGATCACTCAAATGAAGAGGAGGGTATCTCAAGCGAAGAAGAGGAGATAATCATCGGCAATCCCTCTGTGCCACCACACCAGAAAGATCATCTTTGTTATGAGAAGAAGATAGATACAATCAACTGGAGCAGCAAGTTGGTGAGCAAATATACAAAGTGGCAAAAGAGGGAGAGGATCTTAATGAGTAAGGGTCAATCCACACCAGTCCAGAATGCATCCAAAAGTTTGGGCCATACCTCTCTTGGGTAAAGGAGCTATCATTTGATGTTATGGAAGAAGACCTCGAAGAAGAGTCAAATATTCAATAGAAGTAAACACTTAAATAAAATGACCCTAATCACCTCAAGGTTAGACTACAGGCACAATCACAAGCATAGAAAGAAGACTCCTTTTGAGATGAGCTAGAGGATTTCTTCTCAAGTCTGGATGTTAAACTAGCAACCCCTAAGGAGTAGACCCATGATCAATTATACACGAACTATTAGATTCAAGCACATATAATAAAAATGTAGGGTGTGTATGTAGAAGAGGTTACAACCTTGCAGATGGGATAATATTGTAGGGATTTAGGCATACATCTAGGCATGAATGAGTCATCAAAAGGCTTGTCTAACTTAAGAGAGTAATACTAGTTGATTGAGCCTAAGAAGTAACATGAAAATGCATAAAAAATTATGGCAGTGAGTGTTATCAATCTTTGTATGCCTAGGCACATCATATAGGTGTTTCTAAAAGGCAAGTTGGACTTAAAGTAGCAGTTACGAGATGAGTGGGAACAACCCGCTGAGTTCATGAGCTTCTTGAGCATAAAGTACAGGCCTCTTGAGCTCTAGAAGGCTCAGTACAAGTAGAGAGTGTAGCTAAGCATAGGGAAATATGGGAGGAATTGGCTCAACTTCAAAGGCATCAACCATTCAAGAGAAAATCTTATACGCAACTCGATGGAGTCATTCATCAAAGGGATCCCAGATAAAATAGGTTCTTTGAGCATTCTTTAGAAGTAACTAGGGCATGCATGCTTCATAGAAAACATATGCTCTTTCACTTAAGCCCATCACATATAAATAATAGGATAATGCACAATGCAAAGGATCTAAGAGGTTTCTATTTTGACCTAGGAGGATGAAGGCTCATGTTTGTAGGTTGTATATAGTAGGTTAGATTATTTTGCATTGTATTTCCCTAAGTGTTTGTGCACATATTGTATAGTCTTAATTTAGTTTTGTTTTCCTTTAAGAACATCTCGCACATCTATTTATTGTTCTTTTCCCTTTGATTTGTTAGAGGTAGGGCTTAATTCAATTTATTTAGACATAGGCCAAGTAGGTCATAACTTCAACAACTCCATACCTAATAGATTACTTCAAAGGCTACTAGATTTTCACTTAGTAGGCAAGTTAATCAAGTAGGTCACCATAATTTTTGACTTTCTAAGTCACTCCTAGCTTGTGCAAAACTCACAAGGATCCTACAAAAGGCTTATGTACTTGTATAGTGTTGAGTTCCTTAAAACAAAGCCTGTGTGCAGATGGTTCCCATCTGTTCCTGTACTCAAAGTGATCAACATAGATCTAGTCATCAACTAAGTGTCTATTCACACCCATGAGGAATTCCCAATGTGTGCCCTATGTAGAGACCCTCCATTGCATAAGCTAGATAGCATGTAGGTTCAAATACACAAATCTCGTAGTCTTTAAACAACATAGGAGAAAGTGCATAGGAAAAGGCTCTAAATCATGAACATGCTCAAGGTCTTCAATCTTATTACATACCCTTATTTAAAAGCCTCCCCTTGACTAAATAGGTAATTTCCATGCCAAATCATAGAGTTTAACTTTTGTGCCCTTGTAAATCATAAGTTGTAATCTAAACTACATATATACTACTTTGCAGATTGATATGAGCCCTAGGTATGAAGCAAAGACCTATGGGAACTATCAAGGGGGATTTGGTGAAAAAGTGTTAAAGTTAATTCAACCCTACACAAGACTTCCACATATACATCTTTCACCAACTTGCAACTCATTGCACAGCTTTCAATGTGCACCCTTATGTTGGATGCATCCAAGTACTTAGACAGGTGCCCTCCTTTCGCATGAGATATTAATGTGTAGAGATGACATGGTAGAATCCAGATGAAGTCCGTGTAGATCCACATCAACAAATGAATCTAATTGGGTTGTCATATGTTAACCATATGTAAAAGAGGTAACTAGGTCTGATTGAGAATCTCGCAGAGCCATGTCTGAACAAAAATACATAAAGGGGTGACTGTTAAGTTATTAGAATATGGGCACGTAATCTCTTCTGATAAGATCCCAACCATTTCTCTAATCATCATTAAATGTTGTAACCACCCCAATAGTGGGAGAGATTCTAATTAATGACCCATGGGCCTCTCATTACCTATAAAAGCCTAGGTCCTTCATTTAAAAAAGGGTCAACATTTTAGGTACCATTATGCTATTCAAATATGCCCTCTAATAACACTTTTATTAGATAAAACTTGCACTTTAATGAGAATTAAGTTCACTTTCCTTCACTCTTCTTACTTTTTATGTGCGATTTGTGTTGATCTTTGTTTGTGGGTAATGTTTAGCCCTCCCATTGTCATCTAGTCCCAACATCTCTATGTGGAACTTAGAACTTAATTATAAGTTGCATTATGTGTGCACTCGAGTCTACATAGGCTTTGTTTTTGGATAACCTTCATCCATTTCAATGTTGTGATGTGTTTATATGCCTCTGTGTGAAGTACTTATGCATTTGGAGTGTCCATAGTGGAGTATGTGTGACATTGTCTTGATCTTAGATATTTGTAGTGTATTCGTCAAGGCAGTGGAAGTGTTCACTCTAATCTTGGTGCATCACCTTTTAATTTCTATCAATCTCTTACCTTATCCCTCCCTTTTCCCCTTGTCAAGTATAGGTTTAGCTCTAGATGTATATTTCACTCTGCTCTTTATAGGTTTGCACGTTGGTCCTAAACAAGGTGCACTCAAAATAAAAGGAAGCCAACCTACTCTAGAGGTTCATCACAAGGAGCACAAGAGTATCACACCTTGGGGGATGATCCCATTGTTATAATGAGACACTAAACTACTCTCTAGTGCATAAGTCAGAGGTACAGGGCACAAAAGTGCCACACATTAGCATGCATGAGAGTTGTTTAACCTCGGGTGCATGTTTCAAGTTATAATAGGTAACCTTTGGCAAAATTGCTTCTTGACAGATGCAATTTTAAATTCACCTACGGTTTTGTCTAATATAATTGTGATTTTGACTAAATGTGGTATTAAGGTCAAACATTAGGCATTTTGACTCCTTATTGGTTTTTATAACTTTGAGCTAACCTGGTTGTCTTGTAGGAACATAAATAAAGCTTTTGTTACTCTTTCAAAAGTAGGTTTCTTATATTGTTCAAAATCACTCCTCAATAGTTGCGATATTGAATCCCATATGCATTTTTTGCTTCTAAGAATTATGGTTTTGACTTAGGCATAAGACTAACTAAAACATGTGATATTTTTTTTGTTTCTATCTACTTGTGATCTGATTACAGGAAGGGGAGACTTTGCTTAGACAAGACTTATCATCCCCTAAATAAAACTTTTTACTATATCATGAAATATCGCTCATCTATAGTGGCATTTTTGAATACTACTTGCAATTTTGATAGTTGTAGAAGTGATTTTGACATTAATCAAACAATAAGTGTTATTAAGCTATTTTTTAAATCTCCAGTGATAAATATTTTGGTCCTTATAATAATCTGGTTCTAAACAACATATATAGCTTTAATAGTCTCTAAAACATCCTCTACATATATTTTAAGCAAAATTACTAGTCAATAAAGGCATTTTTATTGCTATAGGCAATTTTGAAGATCAACCTACAATTTTGACTCAAAAAGTTTTTATAATAAATCTACCTGATTAGCCTTTAATTTAGACTTGCTTTAATAAAATAAGCTCTCTTTTAGCATTCTAAATTTTTTCATTTTGTCATAATATTCTAAAAAAAATTATTTTGTAACATGCTTTAAAATCTTTTGATTTTCCTATAAGTTGCAAAATTGCCTCTTGATATCGGCGATATTGATTTCTAGTAGTGGTTTTGACTCACCATAAGTAGTTTTAAATAACCACATGATTATTGTCATATTAACTATTTACAAAAATGTAGATTTTATAGTTGCGGTATTGACCTATCAACTGTGGTTTTGCCTCTCTAAAATCAGTTTTAAAAATTTGACTATGTATAAGCAATTGTGTCTTCTATAGTAGCAATTTTGCATTCATTTTTGCCTTCAAGTTGTCCTTTTTGAGTGCATTTTATGATCATTTTCAATGAATTTTGAGTCATTCCAAGGATTCTACGAGTCCCAAATTATGTTTGACATTGGGGATGCTACCCCTCGACCCTACCTTATACTGCAATAGGGAGTGTGCGTGGGGTGTTACCCCTAGATCTCATAAGGGATGCTACCCCTTGACCCCACTAGGGGATATCACCCCCAAACCCCCACATCCTATCCCCTCATCCAAAAAAGTTGTAGTGCAAAATCACAAAATTTTCTAGTATTTTTATTAAGGCTTATTGGACTAACATTTTGTTTCTTATAGGGGTGAATCTAGTGGTAATTTTGGCTTGCTAACATCTTCTTTTATAGGTCATATTTTTTTATAACATCTTGTCTTGTAGGTTTCCCCTCAAGATTGCCAATTGAAACTACTAATCAATTGCTTTGTAGGACACCTGTCAAAGATTTTGGCAATTTGAAAAATATCTTATATATATTTTGTATATATCACACTTAATTAATCAGTTAATAAATCTTTTTGCTTACTTGAGTGTTACTCGAGGGCTACAGTGGTGTATGCTCTCCTCCCTACATCCTAGTGGTGAGTCTTAGAGAATCAGAAACCACTAATAAAACTTTCCATTTTTATTTTTTAAGGGCAACATGATGTGGAAGTGATTCCCATGCACTTGCCATAGTCGCAAGGGGATTATGATCGTGGATTTCACCACCATGCACAAATCCACACTCCGTCTTCTAACAAAGTATAAAAATCACGGAGAACTATCATTAAGCTAAGCAGTTGACCCCATATAGATCTTTTATGAAGGGAAATAGTTAACTCTCTAACCCAAACATTACACAGTGTCAGGTCCCACGTACCTAGTGTTTATCGGGGATACCCCTAGAGATCCCATTCAACTTAAATTACGACCATCAGCCATAACATGCAACTTACTTTTAGAGTCAATATCAAATCCCAAGTGACCATTATGTGTAAATGGGGTTGAGAGGGTTTGGGAGATTCTATAATGGGTCACCAACCTGTAGCCTCACTCGTGAAGCTATTAGATGGTGGAGTCATCACATTACACATTTGCATCAGTTTATTAATCTTAGGTTTATGGTCTAATTGATTTGGTGTGTATTGTGCTAGATTAGTGTTGTTTGTGAGCCAAGTTGACCTTTCACCCAAATTTATACATGACTATCTAGGTCTCTTATATCATCATCCCCATCTTATACATGCTTAAAAATATTGTACATCATTATCTACTTTACCCATCATCTTATCTTGTATATCCTTTAACTACTTTATCCTTCATCATGTCTTGTATATCCTTAATCTTGTATATCTTAAACATATTATCATCCCATCTTAGACATATTCTAATCTAGTTTTTGCCTTGACATCTTCCTATTTCTTTATAACCCTATCTAGAGCATCCTTATCCTTCAACCTATCTAGCCTTACCTCATCTAGATCCCATCTTACTCAGTCTTGATTTTTATCATACAACACATCTAGTTAGCTTTTTAGGTCACACTCTTGTCCAAATCATATTCACCATACCCCTAATCATCATTGTATCACCACCCTTATATACTTATCCCAATCTCAATCCCATCATCATTGATCCCTCCATTTATTCCCATCACATAATCTTATATCCCATCTCATCTTAAGCAAATCAGTCTAAGGCTTAAGCTAGTCCTTTTTTCATCATTACATATCATCCTATCTCTCTAATCCACCATCATTTTTCTATCACCCATCACTTTGTCAGATTTCATACTTAGTCAAGACCCTATTAACAACTTATCATTTTGTTAGTTTCAATCTAACATCCAATCATCCTCAATCCAGTCGTCTCTAATCAAGTCATCTTGCCTATTCATAATTAGCACCCATATAATTGTCATCTTGCTAGTTTGAATCCAAGCACTAGTCAAATCCCCATCCTTTTTATAACTTGAAAACTAGGCATTATCAATAGTTCCTTAGCACCTATCATACTATCAATTTGAAATATGATCCTAGTCTTAATCTATTTAGTCTATCTCATCCTCAGCATCACCCATCATACTAGCTTAGTCATTCAGACTTGCTTTGTCCAAGGATCATATTTTTACCCTAGCTCTACTCTACCTTCCATCCATCACCTATTTACCCACATGGATTTGGACCCAATTCTTGTAGAACAATACCTATTTGCCAACAAGGATGAGATCCTTTTGTAGGTCCTAGAAATGGGTGCTCGTCTACCTTCAAACCTCGATCCCATCAAACCTGAAGTAATATTTTGTAATTTTTTACTCTTTTTCGCTAACTTCTACAAGTTCACCTAATGTTACCTACATTAAACAAATTCATGTTTATTTCACTTCATTCCTTATCTAAAACACTAAGGTAAGTAAAATTATGTGTTTTTCAATTTTATCCTTTCATTTATCTTTTTTGCTTCTTACTACAGTTTATTTACCTTCAATGTTGTATGTTGATATGTTATTTTTTTGAAGCACCATCCCATGTTTCACTTATGTGGCACGTGATGAGATTCAAGTGGGACATATTTATACATATAATTTTTTCAAACTTTTATCAATTAATGATGCTTTCTCTCTTATAGGAACCCATCGAGTCTTAATCTCTATGAGTGTATGATTTAAAGGTTGCACTAAGAAAGGGGTGGGTAGACTATTAGTGCTTCACATGATTATTGTCCCTTATACCACCACTTGTTATCTAGATAACCATCTCCTATACACTTCCTTAAATTGTGCCTCCTCTCTTACACACTTCTCCAAGAAATTCACTACCTTACTTAGCCCCTACCTAAGCCTAAAACCCTTTTTGACATTTATCGAATAATATTATCCTAGGCCGACCTTGTATTTTAATTAATATTTGCACGTTATGGGTTTAGGTTAGCATTGGTCGACCTAGACTCGAACCTAACTTATTTTTGTCAATTAATGATATAGAGTCGAATCAATCTAACCCTGTTGGCTAAACTTTTAGAAAGGTTTAGGGTTAGATTCATCAATATATACACATCTATTTCCATCATTTATGAGGAAGAGAAGAAAAATAATATTATATTATGCATCTACTTATCCACCATTCTACTTGAGGAACATTGCTTAGGGTTTTAATACTTTCTTTATAGATACGAATCTTATCTTATCGATAAGTCTTTTAGACGCATAGAGAAGTTGTGTAGCCTAGTGTTGACTTATCTTTGTTATCCTTACATACCCCAATAAACTCTTGGGAAACACCTTGGCCAAGAGAGAGATTGAGGCATGGTGGGTTTGTATTCAAAGGTAAATATTCTTAACTTTGTTCCTTATTTGTTCAAGCAGATAGATTAGCATTTGTACTTCTCTCTCATGTATTATGATTTCCTATACATTGATTTGAGTATAGATCTTCTATGCATGTTTAATTTTTATGTTTATTACCCCCACTTTGTGCCATCAGCTTTGAAGAACACTAGATTAGATTTTACATTACTTTGCATGTACTCAGTGAATATGAAACATATGACCTAGTTAGGGTTATTGCATAGTGTTTCTTGACTAGAGGCTTTGGAACCCTCTCTATTAATATTATTATGGTAATAGACCCCTTGATTAGGTCTAGTGGATCCATCTTAGTCATGGCCCTGAATATCTAATGTATCAATAAATGGAAGTGTAAGTAGGATTTATCTTATCCAAGCTAGGATTAATTAATAGTTCAGATGCATTTTCATTTATATACACATGCCATCTAATACCAAACTTGAACAACATCAATAATACCTCCTAGTAGTACCACTTAGTGCCACATCTAGACCACCTCAATTATACCTCACATCGAATGTTAAACATGAACAAAACTAACACTACTTAGACATGCCATATAATGTAAATTATGGATAAGACCAATTCACATGACACCTCTTTGTTAACAAGGATGAACATCTTGTAAGGTTGTTAGAAATGGGTGCTAAATTTCTCATTAGATTTCCTATAAAAGATTTACAGTATTTTATTAGAGCTCCTAAAGAGACACCCCTTGCATTAATAAACAATCAAACAACATATAGCCAAAGGTAGAATCTTGTACCAACTTTTAGTCAAGCTCTTGCAGAATATAGCAAAAGAAAGGGACAACTTTCATCTTCCCAAAGCCAATTCATTGCCTCTCAAATATAATAGGCTATCTATGTCTTAGATAATTTAGCTAACTCCCTAATTGCTCTTAATATTCAAAATTCACCACTTATAAAGTTGAGTCCACAAATCAAACCTCAACCAAAGTTACTAGTCCATCCAAAAACTAATATCGAGTTGTTTCCTAGTAATACCTTAGTCATATACCTATTTAAAACACCTATATCTGAAAGTAATCTACTGGATAAACTTGATTCTAATTCCCTCATGGATTCTTCTTTGTAAGTGGTTGATAATTATCAACCAATATATCCCAATCCACATTAAGGGCCATCCAAATTCCAACAACACATTCCTCTAACTCACCATCAAATCCTTTCTTCCAACATTCCTAATACTTTGCAACAACTAATTATGAACATGTCTGAGTTGCAACATCAAGTTGCTAATAATCCTCCACCTCAAAATGTGGTGACCAATCCTCCACCTCAATAGGTGGTGACCAATCCCCCACCTTAATAGGTGGTAACCATCTTTCACCCCAAAAAGTGGAATCTAATCCCCAATGAACATTGTCTAACCAACAACACATTCTTACTAGTCAACCACATGCCGCTTTTAGTAAAAAATACATGTCTTCAAGCCAATGGTGTCTTTCAACTATTTGTATGAGTCAATAATATGTTCCCTCATGTACCCAATAAACACTATTTAATCTCCAACAAACCATTCCTCCATTTAGGTCACAATTCCCTCTAAATCAGTAATGCACTCAATAAAAGTGTCTTACCAACAACAAATGTGTTATCAGTAATATAACCCAAATCAAAGGGTAAACATTTTTGTTAGGATAAATCAGGTAAAAATTACTTAATACCCTATACCACCACTGTATGTAGGACAAGGTAATCCACCCCTGAATACCCAACAACATATGCCCAATCCCTCTCAATCCATACCTAATTTTTAGGACTTACAAGAGGTAATAGCTGTAGTTTTTACCATCCAAGTAGGAAATCAAAATAAGATGTTCAAATTGGATGATGTATGCTCTTATCCCTTTGATATTATCTATCTTAATATCCCATTTCTACATCATTTTGAGATGCCCAAATTGTAAAAATACAAAGGGAAGGGCGATCCAAAAAAACTCTTAAAAGAATTATTCATTGCTTATCAAGAAGTTGCATACAATAGTGTGTACTTGCTTCATTTATTTCCATGTTGTTTAGTTGTATAGGCTTTCGAGTGGTTTCTCCATCTATCTATAAATTTTATGGATAACTTTGATGACTTATTCAAAAAGTTTGTACATCACTTTGTATACAATGTAGAACATGAGTTAACTATGGTTGACTTGTGTCATGCCAAACAAAGAGTAGAAGAGAGTTTTACTAGTTATTTACAATGGTGGCATGCATTAGCTAGGTGATTCCCACATAATATCCTTGATAAATAGTTGGCCACAATCTTTACTCCCAATTTGCAACTAGATATCACATATAATCTTTAACTTCATTGTGAAAATACATTTGAAGAGATCATTGCTAATGGACTACAAATTAAGAAAGCCTTCATTAACAAAGGGGTAATCAAAGTCTATTCTCAAAACTAGATTTAGAACAAGGTATAAATGCTAACTCCAATGTAGGCTCAAGTGAGCACATCTGAAAAGCCTAAACCATTCAATAAGAATAAAATTGTTGTAAGTGATGAAGTCACTGAATCTAGGCATGTGCAACCTGTGGAACCACCACCCATTTAGGCAACCCCACTAACTCAACTCATTACCTTGCAATGGCCACCTTCAATAAGAGGCCAATACCAAAACATAGTTTTAAGTGATCTTGGTGAACCTATCTAGGTTGTGTTCCAAAAGTTGGTTGTAGATAACATGATCATTTATCTAAATCCGAAATAATTTATAGAAGACCAACCTAAACCTAACAGGTACAAATAACATGAGTTCTATGACTATCATCATGTTTTAGGTCATTTTATTCATACATGTGTGCAATTGTGCCACTCCATTCAAGATTTTATATAAAATGGTGAAATAGAGCTAGATGATGTTGCCCAACATCTAATCAAAACTTGGGTATCTACTAAAACCCTTTTTTGTAACATAAATCTAATCACCAACATCAGAATTAGCATTAAGCCAATAATCAGAATTAAAACATGCCTCCTAACAATCAAAATCAATGATAGAACCAACAACAATAATTTAATTAGAATCAAGGTTAGGAGACTCAATCTAACCTTATCTAATAATGTCCCCTATGACTATGGCAACTTTGTAGGCTACATTACTATCAGGCATATTGATACTATTAAAATAAACTCTAAGATAATAGCCAATAATGCTTGATGATCATCACAACAAATGTTAGGACCTCCTCCCCTATATGTTGGTAATCATCCTTTGGTTCAACATGGAATTAATACTAGCCAATGACCAAGAGTTACTATTTTGGGCCCTTCTTGTAATTACAATAACTAGTCACCAACTCAAGATTGTGCAATCGTAACTCAATGTTCTAAGGTTACTATCCAAGGACCCCACTTTATTCATCTAAACATCCCATTCAAGGTACCCCTCCTAAAAAACCCAAACCAACTATATCTGCTAATGATAAGCTTTATGATATCATGGAATAATTACATAAGACACTGATACATATTTTTATCCTATATCTTTGGTGTACGTCAAACATCCACAAAAACATATTAAAAGAGACTTTAAGCTAATCCAAAGTCCCAAATGACATTGCTCCCAAAAATTTCCAAATGCTTGTGAGTCATTTGACCCCAAGGTCAACAACTCACATTTGATCAAAGTGATATGTCACCCCTTGGTCCTCTTCATAATAACCCACTTTATATAGAGGTCATTATCTCTAGACATAATATCAAGAGCATCCTCATGGACAATGGTTCAGTTTTTAATATTGTAACTTTAAATTTGGTCAAACATATGGGTTACATAATAACAGAGCTACAACTAGACACCATTACCATCAAAGCCTATGATAATGAGGAAAGAGAAACACATGGCACCATTTGCTTGCCTATTATCATTGGGCCTCCAACCATGATACTCTTTGTCATGTTAGAGATCTAGAGTTAACATAAAACGTACTCCTTGGGTGACCTTGGATACATGAAGTATGCATAGTACCTTATACTTTGCATTAGTGCATCAAATTCCCTCACTTGGGTTCAGAGGTCACCATTCCTAAAGATTTGGAGCCATACCAGTATTGTAAGCATCTTGATGCATAATAAAAAATCTATAATTATTGCCTTGGCCTATAGGATGTCCCCAAGAAGGACAAAGATGTAGTTATTCAACCTTATAAATCAAATTATGTGGATCCAAGTATCCTTGCATCTATTTCATCTAGACCACCTCCTCAGATATCAAACCATTTTACCATTATAGTTAAAGGCCTTAGTGAATATCAAATTGGTAATGCTTCTCATGAAGCTAAATTTCTAAAACACCTAAATCATATTACTAACACAAGATGAAGAGTGTCATAATGGAATTTCATAAAAAGACAACTCTTGCCAAAAAGGACCTATTGACTTTGTCAAAACCACTACACAAGAATAAGAACATATCAAAAGTGATGATGACTCATGGTTGTATAATGATGACTTTGATACTTGCTACAAAATCAAAAAGTATCTTATTCCCCAAAAAATCATGGATAATCAAGCTTATGTAGGTAAAGGCCTAGGGACAAAACAATAAGGTCCTATTGAGCTAGTATCTATCACCAAATATAAAGGAACTCAAGGTATTAGATATAAACCACTTGGGGGTGACCTCTCAGATCTTGAGAGTGATACCAATTTATCATCTAATGATGATGCTGCCAACAATGATGTAGAGTCCTATTATAGAATCTACAATGAGTTAGTTGATACCAAAATTTTCAATACCAATACCATTTGTACCATTACCCCTATCACCTATGATCACCCTATCTTCCTCCATCACCCCCAATTAATTGAATGGGATAAACAAGATGCATATATACCATTGGATAACTTCTTAAACGATGAGACAATTACTAAATTCATGAGCCTTAGAGGTGGTTTTCTAAATGGTGATCATAAAAAAGGATTTGTTATTTCATTATACCCTACCACCTATTTTAGAGAGTAGGTGAACTTCCTTGGTAAAAAAATTGAAAATTAAACATTGAGGTTCCAATGTGAAAACCTCTCTAAGACACTTTTAGACCATGAAAATAGTAAAGAAAAAAATGAGCCCCATGGTGAAACCCTATTTTAGGAACAATCACACATGGAATTTCACCCTCTTTTGAATGAAGCATAGAGTGCCTCCAATCCTAGAACATCATGCATGTTAGAAATCAGTTTAGAAGATCAAAGAATATTTGAAAAATTGGTTCAAGATTTTATGCATGACTTTTTCGAGTGGCCTTCACTAGCCTTTGATGATTTAGATTATTCATACATAGGAGATTTGGATGAACCAATTGAACCATAATATGAAGAATCAAATCAATGCACCTCATTGCCAACTATTCTAGACAATGGTTCCACACTGCTCATGGAAGACACTACAAAAGTAAGCATTGTAATCCAAAACAACCCCCAATGGATCAAGCTTGGAATGTCTCTCATTTAAGAGTAACATGAGCTTCTTACTTCCCTCATTTAGGATTTTATTGATATTTTTTCTTGGTCCTACATAGATACATCTATTTTAGATCTTTTTCTAGTTGTGCATCACCTTGGTGTTAAGCCAAATGCTAAGCTAATTAAATAAAAGCTCAAAAAAATCAATCTTCGCATTGCCATACTAATAAAAAAGGAATTTAAAAATTATTAGAGGTAAGATGTATTCATCTCATAGACTATTTAGAATGGATATCAAACATTGTCTTGGTTAGTAAGAAGCTGCAAGGAATCCGTATATGCATAGATTCAGAGATATTAATAAAGCATGACCAAAGAATGATTTTTCTTTGCCAAAAATTGATATTATTATAGATTCCATAGTAGGGTAAGAGATGTTATCTCTCGTGGATTGATTCTCAATTTATAATCAAATAAAAATAGCACCTAAAGACCAACATAAAACAATGTTCACCATGTTGTGGGGAGAATTCTATTATCAAGTGATGCATTTTGGCTTAAATAACGCTAGTTCTACTTACCAATGTGCAATGAATATCATCTTCCATGACATGATGCATGATATTTTAGAAGAATATGTGGATGAAATTATAGGAAAATCCAAGACCAGGGTAGGCCATCCAGAAGCATTATGAAGAATCTTTGAAAGGCTTCGTGAATACAAGGTGCATCATAATCATAAGAGTGTGTATTTGGCATCACTTCTAGAAAATTAATATGCTTCATTGTCTCTCATAGGGGCATTGAAATTGATCAAGCTAAGGCTAATGTCATTATATAAATGCCTCCTTAATCCAATATGAAGTAGCTTCACAACTTTTAGGGCAAAATTCAATCTATTCACTGCTTCATTTCACAATTAGCAGACTGATGCCATCCTTTCACTCACCTTTTGAAGAAAGGCACCACCTTATTGTGGAACATATATTATTGACAAGAATTTGAGAATTTAAATGAATATTTATAAAATCCACCTATATTATCTCTACCAACAATGAGGAAGCCACTACCCCTACATTTCAACAACAAAAAATGCCTTGGGGATACTCTTTGCTTGACATGATGATCAAAGGAATCAATGAGTAGTGTATTATTTAAGTAGAACATTGGTTACCTATGAACATATTTATTCAAAAATTGAAAAATCTTGTTTAGAAATGGTATTCATTCCTAAAATTTATGACATTACATGATCAACAACAAAACCATTGTTATTGCCAAAGTGGACCCACTCAAATATCTACTTTCTAAAGCATCTTTGACTTGTTGCATAGCCAAATGGGCCATGCTCTTGAATGAGTTTGAGATTGAATACATATATCAAAAAGTAATTAAGGTGAAATTACTTGTAAATTAGCTTGCTGAAGCACCCTTATCAGATACCAAGCCACTCACTTTTGGTTTTCTTGTCGAGTCCATCTTGACTTTGGAAGAAATCTGTTCTGAACCATAACATTGGACACTCTAATTTGATGGTTCCTACACATATCATGGATCAAGAGCTAAAATTATGTTCATAACACCACAAGGGTATCTTATTCCAAATTCCTTCCACATTGGTTTCACTTGTATCAATGTTTGTGATATTGTTGAACATATTTTGAAGCCAACACATGAACGTTCAACATCGGAAATGATATGTAATATTATTGGTCCTAGTTCACCTTGGTACCATGACATATATGAATACATCCATGACCACGTTATTCCTAATAACCTTTCCCATAACAAACAAAAATCCTTTATTCAAAAAGCCTCTCATTATACCTTACTCAGTGCTACACTCTATTGTAGAGGATATGAAGTACCTCTACTTTATTGTTTAACTTCAACATAATATAGATTGTCACTTAAAGAAATACATGAGGGGATTTTTTGGGCCCACACTAATGGAATGGTATTTTACAAGAAAATTCTAAGTATAGGGTATTACTTGCCCACTATGGAAATAAATGTGTGTGCCTTGTCAGAAGCATGATAATCTCATTCATGCTCCAACTCAATCATTACATCCAATTGCTACACCTTGGCCATTTTACACATGGGGACTTGATCTCATAGGGAAAATCAATCCTAATTATTCAAATGGACATAAACACATTCTCACTGCCACTGAGTGTTTTACTAAGTGGGTTGAATCCATTCCTTTCATTTATGTAATCGATAAGCAAATTTCCAAATTCATTTTGAAACACCTTATTTTCCACTTTGGCATCCCTTCTAACATAAGTTTTGATAATTATATATCCTTTAAAAATAAGTAAAGTAAATCCCTATGTGCTAAGTACCATATCAAATAAAGGTTTTCCTCTCCTTATTTCCCCCAAAATAACAACCACGCTGAGGCATCTAACAAGACCTTGGTGCAAATATTTAAAAAGACTATTAATACCATTGGTCATGATTGAAAATTACAATTATTTTCCATCCTCTGGGCTCCCAAATCCATACAAGATCCACACCATATTCCCTACTTTACAACACTAAAACTATTTTCTCTATCGAGATCGAGTTACCTTGCGCATTTCACTACAAGATATCATCAATGATGAGGAATAAAAAGTGGCATGGTTACAATAACTAGAACTCATTTATGAAAAATATATTTCCACCTTGAATAATCTCCAATCATATTAGAATAAGTTACACCATAACTATAACAAACATATCAAACCTAGAGAGTTTGAACTCAATGATCTTGTGATAAAATAAAACCAAAAAAATACCAATGTACCATGTGAAATGATGGGAAAATTTGAACCCAATTAGCTAGGACCATTCATCATCATGAATAAATATGGGTCAGGAGCATATAGATTGGATACAACAGATGGGCAAGAGCTAGATGAGCCTATGAATATTATGTATCTTCAAACATTTTTATGCTTGATTTCTTTAAACATTGTCTATGAGGACCCCTAATTTAGGGAATGGCCTAAATACCTTTCCTTCCTTCCATTTCTAATTGAGTCAGTCCATCTTGATCTTATTTCACCATCCTTATTACCAACCTGATCTTGATTTTATTTCATAGGGACGACAAACAGTTTTTGATACCAGATTTAGATGCTAGAATTAAGAGTAAAGTTTCAGTAGATGATTCAAATTTGGTCATCATCAACACATCCCTGAAGGATGTATATCAACACACTTGTGCATGGTTTCCCTAAAAAATGGTCCACAATTTTTTTTTTTGCTTTTGTGAAAATCATGTGCCATTCATTCCATTTTTTTCCATTCTTATTCTTATCTTATTATTGGTTAGTAGTATTTTTCACTGTAACATGAACTACAATGTCTTGAGGTCCATTTTATACTATGCAATTAGCGTTTAGTTTCTAAGGTCAACTTAACCACCCCATTTCCTTGCTCTCACTATTTTTAGAGAACTTAAGACATTATCTCACCATTTTAAGATCATTTTAATCCATGCTCTCATGATTTTGTGAGCATTTTAAGCCATGCTCTCTTCATTTTGTTAGAAACCTAAGCCACGTTCTCGCCATTTTGTGAGTATTTTAATCCATGCTCTCTTCATTTTATCAGAAACCTAAGCCATGTTATCATAATTTTGTGAGCATTTTAAGCCATGCTCTCATCATTTTGTGAGCAAACTAAGCCATTCTCTCACCATTTTATGAGTAACCTAAGCCACACTCTCACTATTTTATGAATAACCTAGGCCACACTCTCACCATTTTGTGAGCAACCTAAGCCACAATCATTATTTTTTTAGCCCCTTGGTACTTTATATTTACCAAAAGATTCCTGTAAATACCTTATCCTATAAATAAAAAACTATAAAAATTTGAAAATCCCAAAATAACCTAAAAATTATTTTTTTTAGAAAAAAGGGCTTAAAATTTCCATGAGAGATATAAAGCCATAAAATCTTTACTTATTTTTTCATCCTATTCACCAGTGGCTTTTGGTCCTATCCTAGATGGTGTTCTTTGCTCCTTTTACTAGGTGGGAACCTCTTATCTACTCATAATCATTTCCAATCACCATTTCCATTCATTCATTACACTCCCATTTCTAGAGGAACTACATTAGCATGAGGTCCACACAGTCAATGTAGGTAGTTCTTGGATGCATGGGGAATTTTGGGTTAGCTTGGACACTTAATTTTCATTCTTTTTTTCCTAGGTCATTCAATGCTCTCACCATTTTATGAGTATACCTTTCCTATTTTTCCTCTACAACAACTCTTGCCATCATTTTTGTTCTTTCCCAAATCCTTGGGAGAACTAAATTTGGCTTGAATTCCATTGAACTATGTAGGTAATGTCCACTTGCATGGGGAATTTGAAGACATCTCTACCACCCCTTCCTTTTTCTTCCATTCCCCCTTTTTCCCATCCATATTACTGTCTTGACCTGTTAGGTTGTCCTCTCAATCTTAGGGAAAACATATCCTAGGGTAATGCCTTACTTTTGCATACACACAAATGATTAACTAATTATTTATTTATTTATTGTTGATTGTGTGTTTTTTTGTTTGCTAAATTTATTACTTTATATATTGTTGTTTGTGCATTTATTTTTATTTCACTTAGTTGCCTTTGGTTTCATGCATTATATTTTACACTTGGGGCTTGATATTTTATATCTTGTCCCTAGGTTGTTTACATTTACATTGAAATTGACTTCTTACATTTCTAGCATCTAATGTTATCATGGTTAATTTATAATTATGGTGCATAATGTCAAATGGAAAAACCAAAATAAAGTATTGGAGGTCTAATCAACAATTTCAAAATAATAAATCTCTTTGTCTACTAATCCAATGCAATCATTGGACCACATGACTAAGTTATATGCTACTCATGACACATCTATAAATGAGTGTATACAAAAAGTCATAATCATTTATTTATCACTTTTATCACACTTCTTCAGAGAACTACATCAGCTTGAGGTCCTTTTAGACTATGTAGACAGTTACATTCTATTTCTGAGGTCAACGCAACCACCCTTGCTTCATTCTTATTAACATCAATATCCTTCCAATCCACTCTCATTATTCTTCCAATCCAATCACATCATTCTTTAATCATTATTTCATTAGTTTGGGAATTCTCATGTGCTTGGCTTTTTATGGGTTCTTCATTCTTTGAAAAGTCATTATACCATTGCACCTACATTTATGTCATTGATCTCATCTTTAATTTGTGGACTAGATTTAATACTTGATCTACACTTTCAAACCAATCAATCAATTGCCTAATAATTTTATCGATGATCAAATCCACCCTATTGGGGCAAACAATTTAGACCAATAAACGATAAAATCTAACCCACTAAGGAAAAATAATTTAGTTAATGATCAAATCCACCCTACTGGGGAAAATAATTAATTAATCCCCCACCCTGTTTGGGGCTAATACCATCATTCATCCTTTCTTTTAATTCCAAGCCCATAACTTTTTTCCTATTTGAGGAAGTGAAAGTGTGCCACTTATTTTGGGATACATCCTTACCACTTCCATCTACCTTAGGGCCAATTCAATTATATTATTATTAACATTTGGAAATCAAAGTGTGCAAGCATTAGCTTAGTTGGGTTAATTTTCACCACATGTTAATTTATTCCATTCTTGCTTCTTTTTCTCTTTTTTGAGAGCTCATCCACATATGTTATCCTTGTATAACCCTTTTGAGAGTGCATCATGGGTCATTAATTATTTCTTCATCTAATTTTTCACTTTTTTCTTAAATTATTTTTTCATTCTTTTTAAAAATGTTACTATGCCTTGTGTCTCATAACGCCTTCTCAAATAGGGGCAAAATGCAGACACTCTATTTTAACCACTTCAATGTCTAAATTGAAATTAGAATGAATTTTCATAATCATACATAAATCTAGTTAGAAATCATAAATTGATCCAATGTACTTGCATAACTACCATTTTAAATCTAAAATTGTAGTGACACATCCATGATTGGGGCAATAGATCATATTGCAACATTAATCTTATCTAGCACATCTCAAATCAAATTTACCCTTTGGAAGTGTTATTATAGGATAATTAAATGAATATTTGATTGAGAAATGAACATTGTAAGTCTACTATTCTTATAATTTCTAACTAATCATGTTGATTAATTAGTCTAATCATTTTTCTAATAGAAAATTCCATGTATTTAGAATTATCTGTTTTCCATAAAGTAAAATGGCTTTATTACCTAACATTGGTGATATCATAGGGGCAAGTCAATGGAATGAAGTAGAGTGTGGGAAAGGTATTTTATGAATGGAAATTTACACACTCTCTTACACCTCATATATATCTTCTTACACACTCCTCTATCACAGACTCCAAGAGGACTAATTATTACACTTTTATACCAAGACTTCCTTCCACACTCCAAAAATGTCTTAAATAGAGTTTATCACACACTCCATGTGTATAACCATGCATTTGAGGTATCCTTAGCCACCATTGATCGTGATCTTAGATCAAGGGCTCATAATCATTCCAAAAGTATATAAATATAAGGGACTTTAGCCATTATAGATAAGTTCACTTGAACTAAACTTACTATGCAAAAATCATACTAGAGCTTCACAATTATTCACAAATTCTCATGCCAATTTAAATACAAACCAAGATTAGACAAGGATAAATCTTGCCCATGCATGTATTTAACATTTCTAAGGACCTATATCTCTACAAGATAAGCTTAAGCCTCTTCAAACTAACAAACAAGGAAGTATCCAAGGAAGGTATAAATGGTGTTTATTTGATTTCTACTTGATTCACTCTTATGTTTGACCTCACTAACCCTAGGGATTAGGCTTAAAGTGTTATTTTATTTAAGTTGTTTTTGGTTTTAATCACTAATAGTGATGTAACCCTTTTTGGATTCTTGATCTATAATTAGTAGGCAAAGAAATTAAAATATGTTCGTGCTCATGTGTAATCATGTTATGCTCAACAATAGGTGGAAAAATAGAAATATCATCACAATCATTAAAAGGTGAAGAAACTAAAATATGTTCATGCTCATGTATAGATGTAAAAACTAAGTTTGGAGTATGTATCTTTGAATGTGAATCATTATCTTAAATAGTAGTGTAAACTAGCTCATTACCAATTTGCTCAATAATTATACTAGCCAATTGTTGTGGAATAAGAGGAGATACCATAGGTGGGTGGATGCACAAAGTTGGGGGACAAAAAACATGACATAATGAAAAATACAAAACATTTTTTGTAAAGGGTGCACACCCTTTTCAAAAGGGCATAGTCCTTTTAAAAAAAAAATCAATACAAAACATGAAAGGGTCAGTACCAACCCTAAAGGGAGTACGCCCTTTGTAGTCCAAAGGGTGTATACCCTTTGAAATGTTTATAAAGGGTGTACACCCTTTGGACTGTAAAAGCTTTTGCCTTGTTTGATGTTTTGCAAGGATATATTACAAGGATATATTTAGTAAAACAAATGTAATAAGTATAAGTTTACATTTAATTATATATTGCATTTTATATTATTATACTTTAAGTTTATTTTAGTAATTATAACAAATTAGGGCCACTGCATCTTCTGAAATTGATTACAGAGTTATAGGAGTTACCATTTAGAAGTAAGTCCACATTCAAAGATTTGATTCAAAATTTCCATTTATAAGGAGAGCCTATGCCTGAGTTAATTATAATCCCATAATACATAATCAAAAGGATAAAAAGATAAAATATTCCAAAACCTTGGAAGACTGTATCCTTCTAAGTAGTCAAAATTTTCACTTGTGGTGGACAATATGGATCGCTAGTAGGAGATGTCATGGAAATTATAAATTATATAAAACATAAGAAAGAGAAAATTGAATGGAGAATAAATTTGACTTATTTTATTTATGGTGTCATTCAAGTTATGATAGATAAATATGTTCAAGGTGTTGCATCAATCAGACACCATGGATTAATTCAATTGACATGCCAACATCACTTCTTGAATAAGGTAGACGAGGATGCCAAATGGAACATTTTTAGTTGGAAAGCTAAACCAAAAATCAAAAATTAAGATGAGGCCCTTATATTATTCTCTTACACCCAAGTCTAGCCTTAGAGAAGAAGTTATAGGAAAAGAACCATCTCTAAAACTAGTGAAGAGGAGAAGGCTAAGAAAAACTAAAACCTCCAGAGCTACCCCAAGGAAAATCTAGAACATGTTACAATAACCACACCTATAATGGATATTTTTAATCATGAAGAGGAGGATCCATAAATATCTCATCCTAAAACCCTGAGAATAAGTATAATGTGAAGAAAGACTCCAATTAAGGAGTCACCACCAGAAATGTTACCATGAAGATGAAGGAAACTCATCCTTTTTGAGGAGGATTACCTTGAGAAGTGATAAGATACTATATATATCCTTGGAATTATCATCTAATATAAATTTTTTGAAGTCATAGAGGAGATAAAGAAAACTACAGAGGAATAAAGAGTCATGGAATATCGTTCAATAGGGATAGAAAAAATTTTAGCCATGGAATAAGAGTTTTCAATTAAGGAAATAGTGAAAGAGCTCCCTCAACCTTCTTCATCTAAACCACCAGTGGACAAAGAAAAAACCCTAATTTAAGAAGAAGAGGAGCAATATTATATCCATTATGAATAAGACCAAATGTAGTAGGCTATTGCCTTATCAAGAGTTGAGGAAGCCATAAGATAACAAGATGCAATAATAGCTTTCCTCAAACAAGTACTCAAAGATAAATAATAATTTATTTCCTATTTACAATAAGAGTTAGAAGATACTAAGAGTCAATTTCTTAGTAAGGATAGTGAAATTACTCAGCTAAGGAAAATGATACCAACTCCCATATCCCAAGTAGACCATGGTGTATAAACTCAATTGTCTTAGAATGACATTATGGCTAGTTGGGAGAAAACATGTCAAACCATTAGAAAAATTAAGGTAATAATTAAAAAGTTAAATAAAGAACTCGAGGAAGAGAAAGTAAAAATTAAAAGCAGAATCTCTATTACAAATAGCATGTGAGGTAGGAGAAAATATCCTTGCTTGTATAAGGCCTACCTCTATATATGGACTCTTCTTAAGAGAATAATTTTATAGGTGGAAACTATTGAGGATATCATGTGGTTTTCCTTATGACCTTGAGGATGATAAGGAATATATGGAAGCCTACCTTTCTATTTCCTTTGAGTAAAAAAAATTTATGTGAGTTCTACTTGTGAAACTTCCTCATTTATAGAAGAAGTTAAGATTAGGGATTTCATAGCTACCTTAAAAATTAGATTGCCTAGAGTGATAGGACAAAATGGTATTTTATGCAAGTTAAATTTTTTGGGATCTATATGAGGCTTGAATTCCTTAATCCATATAAGCTAGTCAAAACTTTCCAAAATATTGTGTATAATCCAATGATTAACGAGAAACATTCAAACATCATGTGAACATGTATTACTAATTTTTAAAACTAAACTCAAAATAATTTTAATATAACCTTTGCTACATGTGATCAGAGGTGGGATATATTGAGTATCCCCTTGAAGAGAACATAGGTCATTTCTCCCACTAATATTATATGGTGTTTTAGAAGAGCTAGAGCTATTATAGAGATGATACAACAATTTGGACAAATAGATGGACAAGAATGGATTGGAATGAAGTATAGACCACTATTAATATTCAAACCTATGTATCTATATAAAAACACAAAATCTCAAGGATTATAACAAATTGAAAGATATGAGGCCTAGGTTAGAACATATAAAAGAAATGTCAAACCATCAAAATTGCATTGAGATACATATTATAAAATTTATGGCCTCAGTAAGCCAATTGGGAGACGTATTATCTACTAGAGAATAGAGGATACCTTAGCTTGGAAGAGGACTTGAAAGAACTAAAGTGTGGGGAAAATGATGAGCCCATAAAATTGCTCATTATATCTAAGTAATTACCTAATTCCCCCCTAAAAGTCTTCTTTTTGAGTGGATTTGGATGTTCATAATAGAACTCATTGTTAATTCAAAGTAGAAAATGAGTTATTACCTTAGTTATTCTATGCAAGACATTGTTACCTATTTTACCATTTTACCTAATTCGCCCCCTAAAAGTCTTCTTTTTGAGTGGATTTGGATGTTCATAATAGAACTCATTGTTATTTCAAAGTAGAAAATGAGTTATTTACCTTAATTATTCCATGCAAGTCATTGTTACCTATTTTACCATTTTATTCTAACATTTATATGGGAAGGACACCAAATTTGTATAAACAAGTCATAAATAAATAATATATTCAAAGAGAATATTTTTGGAAATAAATAACTATGGACTAGTCTATACTAGTTCTAGAGATCACCAGTCTAGCTTTGGAGATCACTAGTCTAGCTCCAAAGATCACCAGTCTAGATTTAGAGATTTCGAGAATGGCTCTAGAGAACTCCAATCAGCTTGACAAGATCACCTAAAGGATATTATGTTACTGCAAGGATGTGCATACACGATTTAAATATGTATGATACATTTATAAACTATTTTAAATGTTATATATAGATTTTCTAGAAATAGTAATATCTATTTATAGTCATTGAATTTATGAAATTTTTTCATAAGTGACTATAAATACTATGTTTGGCTCTAATAGATGACTCAGATGAGATGGTTATAACCAAAAAATAAGTTACAATTAGCAACAGAACAGGAATCATGCAAAAAAGTGGAAATGATATTATTAGAAAATAAGACAAGATCTTAGTTAGAGTATGATCTTATTAAGTTGTTTATCTATTTTTAGACAATTGTTATAAGACATGGTAATATATAAACACATCCTTTTGATGATATAAGTAGTAGATGAATAGAGTATTTTGGATTGAATAGTTTGAGCATCACTATTTTTCATATTGTAAGTAAGTTTCCAAAATCAAATGAGAAGATAACTTCATGAGTTTTTTGTAAATATAAGAGTGTTACAATCCTATTTTGAGGAATAGAAAGGGCCCACTCAACCAAATAAGAAGGATCCATTTGGTAATTATATGTTATTTATGCATTTTTGTGTGATGTAAGTTTGTTATTCATTTTTATGTAAAGTATTATTTTATGTATTTCACCTACAAGACTGTTAATTTGTGTTCAAGAAAAACTAATTTCAAATTCTAAAAAATTATTCCAAAGCATTTACCATTTCATAAAATAGATTAAAAGTGTGTTTAGTTTTCATTCAATTTCCATTTCATCAAATAGATTAAAGTGTGATTACTTGCAATTTTCAACTCCAACAAACTAGTCTATAAGTGTGTTTCTTTTTTCAAGTATTTTCAATTTAGAAAGTGTGTTTGCTTTCAAAAGTAATATATTTGATATGAATTAAATGGAGTAGATTAGATCCTTAGAGTAAAATATCTAAAAACCACCCCTAAACCAATATTATTAGTTATAAGCCTTTACATATCCTATTTCAAATAACCATTAGACATTGCCTGGATTGACATGATATATATCAACTAAATGAAGAGGACACAACTAACCTCACCAAAAATATCTTTTTAGGAACATATACACATGGATGAGCCTAAAAGATATTAATATGAAACAATCTAGGCATAGGATACCCATAAGTTAAGTGATGTGTATTGGTCGACTAGGACATAGGAAAATACATCAAAATAATATTTTGGATATTTTAGGAACATTCGAGGTCATATGAACATAGATGAATAATAATTATGTAAGTTATCAAACATTATACATCAAATAAATATGTTTTAATGGGATATTAGTGAATATTAATTCAAGATATGAGGAAGACCTATGTATGGGGATGATGATACTAGGCCTAACATAAGGGGAAGATGTACCAAAAATAACTAAATGTGTGTACATGAACCAAATGTGATAAAATAAGGAAAAAACACTAAGTAAAATGGTCTTGTACCAAAATTAGGTATCTACAGGTATTGCATTTTGATTTTAGTTGTTGTCTAGGTCATAGTCCTTTCAACTAAGCAATTCAATATTAGCAATTACAAATCATTATAGGGTACTAATCTAAACAATACCTCTCAATTATTCATATGATCATGATTTGAATTAGTTAATTTTTGAAGGGTATTATCATTATCATTACTATATTCACATGTGTATTCTTATTGTTAATATGCCATGCATGGTTGTAATTTTTATGTTGTCCCAATTGTGAATGACAAGTTATTTTGTGTTTTTTATATGAGTATAAAAATCATAAAATGGTTTGTATAGTAGAATATCACTCTAGAAAGTTTTCACATATGCATCTAATTATTTATTAGGGATGGAATATATTCTTGGTCATATTTGGACAATAGTTGGTATTTTCCTAAGGGTGGATGCACAAAGTTGTGGGACAAAAAACATAACACAACAAAAAATACAAAACATTTTTTGTAGAGGGTGTATGCCCTTTTTAAAAGGGCATACACCTTTTTTTTTAAAAACCCAATGCAAAATATGAAAGGGTTGGTCTCAACCGTAAAGGGCGTACACCCTTTGTAAAGGGCATACACCCTTTAGAATATTTACAAAGGGCATATGCCCTTTGGATTGTAAAGGGTTTACGTCCTTTTGACTGTAAAGGTTTTTGCCCTATTTGATGTTTTATAAGGATATATTGCAAGGGTATATTTAGTATAACATTTAATTTTGTATTAAATTTAATATTCATATACTTTAAATTTATTTTACTAAATATAACAAATTAGGTCCACTCTAAAGATTTTGAAATTGATTACAAAGCTGTAGGAATTACCATTTAGAAGTTAATTTTTCAAATTCCATTCTGGTTAATACATAGTTTTCAAAATTTCAAGATCGAAAGATAGAATGAGAAACTAGGTTTTAAATCATGTTACGTATGTAATATATCTATACCATTGAGGATCACATGCCTACTTTACCTAATTTATTACTTGAGTATGCCCCACCTGATTAAATAATCAAGCCATATCATGATCTCAAGGAGTATGCCCTACCTAAATACATAATACATATCTTGATTTTTACTATTCCCTACTAGTGTCAAAGGAAGTGCTCCACTTACTCAACCTGATCTACTTCAAGGTCCTCTAGAAACTTGCTTACAATTAGGTCTCTTACTAACCATAAATTATCTCTTGGTCTATCACAAAAGGTCTTTTGAGTATTGGTATTGAA
Organism: Torreya grandis; assembly: GCA_037957365.1. Taxonomy (NCBI): domain Eukaryota; kingdom Viridiplantae; phylum Streptophyta; class Pinopsida; order Cupressales; family Taxaceae; genus Torreya; species Torreya grandis. The sequence continues at coordinate 171,732 of JARHVA010004110.1, forward strand.
AGACTAATGACCCTATTCTTTAGTATTATCTCTTGAATTCTTAGCATCTATATTCAGAACAAAAGATACTTTCAATGACTTAAAATAAGGTACTCAATCCCAAGACAATAATCTACCTTCAAGAAAAACCCTTATTTGACTCATAAAGCACTCAATTGTACATCCTCACTTCTTTGAACATACTATGATGGTTTCACCAATTATTTGACTCAAGTTTATTAGTGCATGAATAAATTCAACTCAAAACTTAGATGATAACAACTATACCCTTTATAGGCCTATTAGGCCAAATTCTACCTTTTAAGGATTTGATACAAAGAGGTCTACAACTACCTTATTTTTTGGATTCATTCACTTCAAAAAATCAATGAAAATATCAAGACAATGATATAAGACTCATAGGTGTCTTTACCAAGCTCAAAATACCAATTAAATCACAAAAGTGCCCAAAAAGTTGACTAAGTCCTATGCACCATTACAATATCATGTATAAGCATGTTTGGCCTTGAAAATGTGTTATTAATCTAAGTTTGTCAAAAGATTCTTATAAATCTTTCTTAATATGTATGGAGACTATATTTGAGGATAAGAAACCAAGTTCCTTTATGGCTTTCTTAAGAATTATAATTCAATGGAAAGTCTGCTCTTTAGGTCCAAATGGCCTAATCTACTTACTTGGAAGGATATTGAATTGGCTTAGCTTCCAAATGTTTTAAATTTATCAATTAATATCCTATAACATGTAACCTATAATATATATATATATATTATATATATATATATATATATTAATGATACAATCATTCATACATTACATCTACCACATACATAGTACTACATATAGGTATGTAATCACTCATAAATGACATCTTCCTATGGTCATGATATGGTCACTCATATTAGACACAAATGCAAACAATCACCCTAGTGCACTCCATTTCCACCTTATTTATTAACCATAAACCCCAAACCCTAAACCTTAAACCCTAAATATTAAAACCTAAACCCTAAATCTTAAACCCTAAACCATGAACACTAAATAATATACCTAAACCCTAGACCCTAAGCCCTAAACCTTGTACCCTTAACCCTAATACATTATCCCTGAACCCAAAATAATAATCCATAAACCCTAAACTATATAACCTAAACATATAAACTTAAAACATTAAACCCTATACTTTATACCCTAGACCCTAAACCCTAAAACCTAAATGTAAGCCCTTAACCCTAAACCCTAAACCCTAAACCCTAAACCTAAATCCTATACACTAAACCATAAAATGTTAACCTTATACCCTCAATTTTAAACACTAAACCCTAAAACCTTAACTTTATACCCTCAATTTTAAACACTAAACCCTAAAAAAAATTCAAAATCAAGATTGTTAAATCCTAAACACTAAACCCTAACAATAAACCCTAAACCGTAAGCCCTAAACCTTAACCCCTAAACTTTTAACTCTAAAATCTAATCCTAAAACCCTAAGAACTAAACCTTAAAACTTAAAAATTGTACCATAAAACACAAACCCATAACCATAAAACTTCAAACTCAAAACCATAAACCCTAAATCCTAAACCTTAAAATGTAAATACTGAAACCCAAATAACCAACCCCAAACACTAAAATACAAACCTTGAACCCTAAACCCTTCACCCCAAACAAAATGAACCCTAAACTATTATTACTAACCTAAACACTAAAACTTGACACAAAACCCAAAACCCTAAATCACAAGATGTAAACCCCAAACCTTGAATAATAAACCCTAAATTAAAAACCTAGGCCTTACACCCAAACCCTAATCTATAGGCCCTAAACCATAAAACCCTGACCTTAAACCCAAAACCCCAACAAGTAAGCCCTAAAACTTTAACCCCTAACCATAAATGCCAAAACACAGTCCCTAAACTCTAAACGTAAACCCTAAACCCTTACACTTAAATCCTAAAATCTTAACCCCAAGCTTAAAGCCATAAACCATAAGTCATAAACCTTAAACATTAACTCCTAAACTAAAAATTCTAAACCCAAACTAAAAACCCAAAACCTTAAACACTAAACCTAAATCCTTAAACCCTTAACCCTAAACCTAAAACCCTAAACCCCAAACCATAAACTCTAAACCAGAAACACTAAACTTTAAATCTTAAACCCTAATCCTGAATCCCCAAACACTAAATCCCAAACCCTAAATACTAAACACTAAGTTCCAAACCCAAAACTTTAACTAAAACCCTAATACCAAAACCTTTAACCTTATACCCTAAACCCTAAACCTTAAGTGTGAAACCATAAACCCAAAACCCTAATCCCAAACACTAATCCCCAAACCCTAAAAGCTAAACCCTTGGTCCCTTGAGCCAAAAACCATAAATCCCAAACATTCAAGCATAAAATATAAATTATAACCCCTAAATCCTAATCCCTAAGCCATAACACTAAAGCTTGAACCCTAAATGCTAATCCCTATACACTAAACCCTAAACTGTGAATCCTAAACCATCAACCATAAACATTAAACCCTAAATTTCTAAATCCTAAACCTCTAACCATAAACCATAATCTTGAGTTATCACCTATATAGTGAAATTAGATGGGGCATTGACTAAGCCATATATTGAAAGGGTAGGGGTCATTCTCACCTATATAGAGAAAAGTGTGTCTAAGGACATTCATGTAAAATGATTGAAGGTGGATTCAAGATGAATTCCTAAATAATTTAAGAGTTTTTTGATCAATGGCTCTATCAATATGCATGAATGGCTAGCCTGTAGCATTCAACCTATAACATACATATAATAATTATAGAGTCATTCATACATCACACCTACCCCATACTTAGTACTACATGTAGGTATGTTTTCACTCATAAATGACATATTCCTATATTCATGATACGGTCACTCATACTGGGCACAAATGTAGATAATCACCCTAGGACACTCCATTTACACCTAAAACATCAACCCCAAATTCTAAACCCAAACCCTAAACACCATAAAACTTGAACATTGAACCCTAAACCTAAACCATAAATACCATAAACCTTTAATTCTTAACTGTAATACATTAGCTCTAAACCTAAAACCTAGACCCTGAACATAGAACCTTAAAACCTTAAACCTTAGACTTTATACCCTAGACTCTAAGCCCTAAAACCTAAACTTTAAGCCCTTAATCCCAAATCCTAAAATACTAAATCCTAAACACTAAACCATAACGCTTTAACCCTATACCCTCAGTATTAAACACTAAACCCTAGACATAAAATTCAAAATCATGAACCTTAAACCTTAAACATTGAACCCTAAACCCTAAACCAAAACCTTGAACCCTAAACTCTTAAAACTAAACCCTAATCCTAAAACCCTAAGAACTAAACCTTAAACCTTGAAAATTGAACCCTAAACCATAAACCTATAACCATAAAAACTTAAACCCAAAACCATAGACCATAAATCCTAAAATTAGATAAACCCTAAACCTTAAAACCTAAATGCCATAACCCAAGCAATCAACCCCAAACATTAAACTATAAACTTTGAACCCTAAATCCTTAACCTAAAACCCTAAAAATGAAACCTAAATGAAAAACACTAAACCTAAATGACAAACACTAAAAATACATTGTGGAGATCACACCATAAAGAAATTATGCAAGCATTGGTAGTTCTGCTCAACCCTGTATCCACTTTCCTGTCATAATTCCTACACAAGCACAAATATTTTAATGCATGGAGAAAACATGCCATAAAAAAGTCAGTGGTGCAAATTCTAATAATTTATACTCATGACCCACATCATTCTTTGAGAATAACTCATAAATATGAGAAGATCCAAAATGCTCTAACCTTTTCGCTCAATGATTTAGAAATAATTGTGTCTAGAATAAGGATTTCACCTCATACGAATCAAGTGCAAAGGGGTAATTTTTGATCTATCATCACTTGTCATCATCCCTCATCATTTAAAATTAATTTTTACCATGCAAGTGTGAATAGGATATTATCTTATTTTTTCCATGAAAATCATTCAACAATATCTCTAGTGTAATCCATCATGACCCTACCTAATCTACTAGACATAATGAGAATAATCACCCTGGTACACTCCAATCAGAATAAAAGGAATCAAAACACCAATCAAGATTTATCTAAAAAAGATATTTTTCAATTTGAAATAAATATGTATTGACTACTGGATTAGAATCCACTCTATTAGATGGAGTGATTAGGAATGATGAATGAGTGATTAGGTAAGATGAGGGCCAATGAGGGAATGATTAGGGATAATGAGGGATGAGGATAGATGATGAGGGGGTGATTAGGGATGATAATTATTGATGAGGGTTGATGATGGATTGACTAGGAATGATAAGAAATTATGATGGTTAATGAGGGAGTTATTAGGGATGATGAGTGATGATGAGAGTGTGACTAGGGATGATGAGAGATGATGAGGGATGATGAGATAGTTATTAGGTATGATTAGGGTTAATGAAGGTTGATGAGGCAACATTTAGGGATGATCAATGATAATGAAGGATGATAAGGGATAATGAAGGAGTGACTATGAATGATGAGGGTTGATGAGGGAATGATTAGTAATAATAAAGGATGATGATAACCAATGAGGGAGTGATTAGGGATAATGAGGGATAATAAGAACCAATGAGGGAGTGAATAGGGATGATAATAAAATACAAGGGTCAATGAGGGAGTGATTATGGATGATAAGGGTTAATGAGGGAATATCCTATGTGAATTTGGAGTGCTAGAATATGACATTATTCTACATGACTTTGGAATAATGCTTGAGATTAGAATCAAAGAATGCATGGATTGACCATCTATCTGACATTTATTTTAAAGTGAATGGTATCTTTTTATAATGACTTTTGAATGGTGTTTCAATTTATTCTATTATGAATGGAGCCTATTAGGGTGACAAGCTACATTTATGTCTGGTATAAGTTATCGTATCATGACTAGAGGTAGATGTCATGTATGAGTGAATGTATACATATATGTAATATGTATATGATAGATGTCATGTATGAGTGACCATATCATGACTATAAGCATGTTATAAGTTACATGATACAAGGCAATCATTTATGTATATTGATAGACCTAATGATTGAAAAACCCACAAATTATTTAGGAATCCACCTTCAAGCACATGTATTCAATCAAGTAGGGCATACTCAAGTAGGTAAAGTAGGTAGGGCATACTCAATTAGGTAAAATATGGGTCATAATCAATGGTATAGATCTATTACATATGTAACATGCTCTATAACCTTATTTCTCATTCTATCTTCCAATCCTAAAATTTTGAAAACTAAGTATTTACTAGATTGAATTTTGAAAAACTAAATTCTAAATGGTAACTCCTATAACACTGGAATCAATTTGATAAGATGCAGAGTGGCCCTAATTTTTTATATTTAGTAAAATAAATTTAAAGTATAAGAATATAAAATGTAATATAAATTAAATGTAAATTTATTATTACATTTATTTCATATTCTTATACTTTAAATTTATTTTAATAAATATATCATTGCAAACACAAACAAAAAATCAACAACAAAACAAAAACAACCTCAAATTGCACATAGAAACAAAACCACAACAAAAAACCCATACACATCTTCAAATGCAAAAAAAAAAGCTCTAATTACAAAAAAAAAGTCTTTGCAAAGGGCATACACCTTTTCAAAGGGCGTGCATCCTTTCAACATTTAAATATTTTTTAAATATTTTCCCTCTAAATTTGCCTTGGGTATAGGCTTGGGGAGGTCTGAACCTAGCTTGAAATAGTCATAGAGCAACCCACTTGGTTTCTAAGAAATTTAAGAGTCTTTTCCATCTTTATTGACACATCTGATCAGGCAACTTTTATTATTTAAAAAAATTATATGGGTTTATAGAGGAGAAAGTGTAGTTTAAAAAAAAATAAAAATTTAATGTTATAATATTATTTATAATTATTACTTAATTTATACATAACATGTCTCATTAGGGACTATATACATATCATCACAAATTCCCTTATAAATTTTTGAATATTAATCAAATGCTTATAAAACTTATATCACAACAATCTAAACATTTTCAACTATGCTTTAAGAAAAATTGATTTTCATGAAGTTAAGGTCAAAAAGTTGTCTTTGTATACTTGTAGTTTCAATTTCTAGCTATCTTGACTTGTAAAATTATTTAAAAATTATATATATAATAAAAAATATTCTCAACAATCTTTGACATTTCACCTATCCATATATGAAATTTCATACAAAAATTCATTCGTTTACTTAAAAATGTGTGTTTGTACACATGTAATCTCCTTATCTTTCATAAAAAATGCCCAACCTATTATCATAAATTCATCTATTTTACACACTTTTATCATCTAGGTATTGAAAAAAAAAATTAAAAACTACATTCAAAATGACACAATTCATGTTCTTATGTCATTGTCAAATTCTTTTTCCAAATGTCTCTAACATTCTCTCCAAGTTTAAATATTGTTATTTTAAGAAAAACAGTGTCACTTTATACTCCCCCTTTTGTCCCCCATTATCCTGCATCTACCCAGGTACCAATGCATATTCATATAGAATGCATGAAATTGTTACCAATTGATTAACATGAATACACTTTAGACATTTTTGGACCATAGAAGGAAATGATATAGTTATTTGTAACCAAAATCTTACTACTAACATACCAAAAACACCTATGCTTAGTAATGCTAAGAAATAAGTATGCAAAATGAGAAGGCCAACTTGTAAGGGAAAAAAATGTGTCTAAGAGTATATTGTGTGTGGTCATAAAATGCCTTCACAAATCAATATGTATGATGAGTATTATTTTATATATAAAAAAGAGAATGTATAAATTTTATAGTGTACACATTTTCCATTGATCCATTGTCTATCATAACACTAAGGATGGATTGCATGGTAATATATGATCTAATGAACAATTCATGTCTATCATAATCATCATCAATAATTTATGAATCATCAAATTTTATATATGATTTAGATGCTAGCTTGCTCATAATTGTACCAATAATGTTATCAAGTGGTTGACCATATGAATATGGAGGACGATGAGCATTATATGCATAATGTACTTCATAATTTTACTTGTTATTTTGTGCCCCATGATTTTGAAAGGAATATTGATACATTTTCAGCTTCACATTGTTATTTTCTTATGGATTAGCCTCTTCAATACATGTACTAACATCAATAATATTTCCATTAATGAGGTCTTGTATCTTATGATTAAGTTTCATACATCTATTTATTGAGTGCCCAACACATCTATGATGATTATAAAATGCATTCTCATCAAAACCTATAAGTAGAGGTCTAGATGGATCTACTTCATATGATGGAGGAAGTGTAATAAGATTACATCCAATAAGCTTTTGTAATAACACATGAGAAGGTGAAGGTAGCCTTAAAAATTACTTTCATGGTGGAGCTTGTAATTATAGCTATTGTTGTGGTTGAGATATAAAATTAATTGTAAATTTAGCCTCATATTTGTCATCATTAGGTTTATGCTCGTAATTAGGCTTGATTTGAAACTTGATAGTAGATGTAGAAGGAACATTAGAGTGATACTTAAACATGTTCAATGTAATCAATTTGACCTCACTTTATTTAAGTGTATGACATAGCTCAGAAAATCAACTAAAATTATCAAACATGATAGAATATTGAAGAGGGGTAAGAAAGATTTGAGTAAAATTGTCTTGACACTCATTATCTGCCATTTGATTTGACATTTTTGCTAGCATGGTCTTGTAACTTATAACATATTCACTAATAATCTCATTTTGACCTTACTTAAGCTTTGTTATTTGAGAATAAGATAATTTCTCACCAATATTGATAGAAAAATGTGCCAAAAATGATTTTCCAATTAGTTGAAATTAGTAAATGATTTTAGAGGAAGATCATAAAACCATCTAAGAGCATAATTATTAAGACTTCTTGGAAAGGCTTTGGTTAACACTCTATCATTATTTGCATAATCTAAACATGCTCCATGAAAAACACACAAATGATATTTGGAATCACCTTTGCCTTCATAAAGAGGAATCTTGGGAGCCACAAAGCCAATGAAAGAGAGTAGGATGTAACTTGAGGAGATAAAGGGTTATGTAACAGAGTACTAAAATTTAAGGATGGACTAGCATGATAAATAATCTGCTCAATGTTAGATAGCTTGGCTTGAAAAATAATAAGGGCTTGCTCAAGGGGAGTATTTGATGTGGTAATAGGAGTATAGGTACTATGAGTGGTAATGGGCATGGTCAATTGGGAGGTACTAAGAGGGTTTCAGAGCCAAGAAAAAGAAGAGAGTCAACCAAAGATGTATGGGGAAAATCTATACTAGATGAAGTGGATTTTTTAAATTCATCTCAAGCAACAAATAGGAAAGAATAAATTTTTTCAAGGTGTGCTCTAGCATAATATTGAATGTCAATATGGTTGGTTTCAACATCAAGGTCAGAAATAAGGGCCATGATGTGTTCATTGAGAGGTTGGGGGTTGGGTACTAAGAATATTTTGGTGATATATTCTTGACTTAGGCCTCTTCTTTTTCTTGAGTCATTTAATATTTGACGAAAAAAATAGGTTCAAGTAGAGAACAAGATGAGGTAAAACAAGTATGGAGAGGAAGAGATTGAGCTTCCTTAATTGCTTTTTAAGGGATCCATGATATAACATAATGAATAAAATGGTGCAAAGGAACATTATAATATACAAGAAGCCACATGATTCTATGTAACAAATGATAAGAACATGTAAATACTACATCCATGATGAATACAAAAATGAAACAAGCAAATCTATTATCTAATAAGAAGATATATAATCTAAGAAGACAAGGAAAGTAAAAATCAAGGGTGAAAGGGTGATCTAAAAGGGTTTTTTAATTATGTGTAGGCTCTCAAATATACTTCTTTATCTATTTTAAAGTGTCATCCCAATATTTAAGAGCACCAAATGTGGAGGTGGAATCATACCCATAGCCCACTAAACTTGATTTCAAGGGTAAGATGAGAGTAACTTCTCAGAGTTAATTGCTTACTAGAGCACTACAAAATTAGATGAATGGTATAGCTTTGTAGTTAGTGTAGACAAGGTAATACTATTTTTTTTGACTAGCTCTATACATTGGATATGAGTATTGTAGCAAACCCCTCATGCCACGATGTTTGTAAAAAGAAAAATGCATAGCCCAAAGTTGAAAGAAAGAGCCTTTGTGTCGGTATTTATTTGGGGTGACAAGACAAACTTTTTTAGTATTGTATTACTCCAAAGTCTAAAAATTTGAATTATTATGTTACATATAATATCCATGGTTGAGGAATGTATTATTTCAATGTAAATAATTTATAGTTTTTGATTAAAACACTAAGCCAAAAATCAACAAGCAATACAAGCAATGTTCTATTCTAAATGTGGGTTCACCAAAATGTTTACCCTTAGAATTAATTAAATATGGAAATTAACTCTAAAGTATTATAAACTTGAAATTTGCTCTAAGAGAGACAAATAAGGTAACTTATTATAAAATACTGTGATATACATAAAATGTAAATTGATAAATATAGAAACTAAGGTTAGGTTAGAGAGATGTATTTATAAACTGATTTATGCAAAATATATTATGCTTTTGATGAATGTAACTATGTAAAAATGCTTAACATGACCTATAAACAAAGTGTTAATAAAAAAAATTCTTCGATTTAAATTGGGTTAAGTGCGAAGTAGTTAAATAGGGTTAAAGTGTGTTGTTGTTGTCTACTTCAACTCTATTTTTGTTGACTATGCGTTAAATCTAATTTTTTGAGGTTGTTCACCTCTATCTATAGGTTAATTGTTTTCGCGTGATTTCTGATTTAATTGATGGATAACCTACAAGAGACAAAACCCTAGCCTATACAAGGAATAAATAAGATCAAATGTAAAGGGGAGAAAAAGTGGGGAAGTGGGATATGGCTAAGCTATCTTAAACAAACCCCTTGTTAACATATTTATACCTACATAGTCCATGTGGACCTCAGGTTGATGTAGTTCTCCTTATGAGGAAGATCATATAAATGCAATGAATGCAACTAGAAAAGCTGATTAGAATGCTTGATAAAGGATGGCCTTAACCTGTAAAAAAAATGTTTACTTCATAAATGACTGTATTATTATTGTGGAATTATAGTAGGACTCTTTGATGAATAGATAAGTGCTTTTGAAACTATCTTTGTAAGAGAGTGTCAAAGAGTAGTTGAGTGTTTTAAGCAGGACAACTTTGTGATCTTATAGGAAAATCATTTGAATTATTTATGATAACTAAACTTATAGATCGCACGAGAGAGCTGTTAGGAAGCATGTCATTTTGAAAAACTAGCCATTAGAGCATGGGAGATAAGTCCATGCTAGTGGATAAGTGTGCAATGTGCCCCTATTTACATAGTTCACACTTGTCTAGATTGGATATAGGCTTCTAAAATTGAACTTATGATGAAGTGTCCACTAATTAGGGATGTTTATGAACAAATTATGGAAGTCTATAATATGTTTATAGAAAATTATATTAGAAGTACAATCACTAAGAGGGGGGGTGAATTAGTGATGATTGATATTCAATTCAATTCCAAACCCTTTAAACCTTTAACCATTTAACCATAAAATCATGAAGCATACACATCACTCATAATAATGAACATAGAAAATAAAAGAGGATCAAACACAAAACACATGATATATGTGGGAAACCATCTTGGGGGATAAAACCCACTAAACCCTACAAGATGGACTACAATCCTATAATAACAAGAACCAACATTTAGACCAATACCAATTGATCAAAGAACACCCATCCCTTAGTTTAGTGAGACACCCATCCCACAAGGAGGAACCAAGCCCCTAAACAACTAAGCATTAACTCAGCTACCTTGATCTGATCTCCACCTCTGATCTGATGTCTTATACACCTGATGATTGACTTCTCTTGCTTGAAATCTTCTTCACCCTTTTATCTCTCTCAAACAACCTATATGGCTTACTCACTAAATCAACCTCTTATAGGCTTATTAGGTCTAATGAACTATGTGTTTATCTTTATCAACTTGATCAGATAAATATGTCTAATTTTTGTCACACTCTGATGGTCCTCACTGACTTGTACCTTCTCTTCCAAAGGTTCTCTTCGCTCAATTCCACTCTTGCTCAACTCTACTCTCTCTTTTAACTCAACACACACCCTCAAACTTGATCATACAATAAATACATTCAAACAACCCTTTTGGATCACTCTAAGATTCTTCTCTCATCCTCAATCTACTTTGTACTTTAGTCTATCCATTGAGCACACTCTCTCTAATCTCTTTCCTTCATCTCTATCTTCTACTCTCTCAACACATCCACATCCAAGTCTAGAAACCATTACCTTGGGTCTTTACACTTTATAAAGTCTTCATGAATATCAACTTCTAGGTTGGCCATAATACTTGTCTTAACCCTGAATACTTCTATCATGCAAACACATAGCTTAATACCATCCTCATAGGTTGGCCATAGCATCCATGGGTCACATTGAAGCAACTACGCCTTTCAATTAGGCCTTAGTAGCCCTTATAGGTCTCATGGAGACCTATTACCCCTTTAGCAATTCATCGAGAAAAAAACACAATATCACTTTCAAATACATGGGGTCCACTCCATATGACCTCTAAGACATCTTTATGTGATTACTCCCACCAAAACACTTTTCTGTTAAAGCATAATTTACTCAAATAATAGTCTTGTACATAGTAGCACCATGAATGAACAAATAATCAACTTTAAAGTTCAATATCTATAATTTTATAGACATCCAGACTTATTATAAACTTTGTTTGATGCACCTTGAAGTTTTCTACAAGTTTGCCTTTTACACCATTCTCAAATTCTGTATATATCAAAAGTTATAGCTCAAATACTACAAAATGGTTTTACTTCACAAATTTAAATATTCAAATTCCAATGGTCACTATGTAAATACAAAACATTTGACACTTGTCATCATATCGTGTCCCCTAGTAACTTTGAAGAAATACACTTTGTCAATCTCCTCGTGAGCTTCCTATCTTTAACTTTTTAATGCTCACCATTGATCATTGATATGTGCTTCCATGATTAATACACTTGGTACTATTGCATGCCTTTTGAGCACATTGACTATTTGACTTGAACCACACCATCGATATCCATCTATATGAACACTTACATGTCGTTAATCTTCTATTAAATCATTATGATTGAGACACATGTCATTAGTGCATGCAATCTCAATAACCTTTGACAAATTAACTTCATGTGCACTGTTGATCTCTATATAATAAGATCACATGCTCTATTAGATCCTTATCTAGTCATATTAATTGCTTAGCATAGATCTTCATCACCCGATTAAATGCTCACCATAGATCTTCGAGAATTTAAATTTGTCTAAGTATGGAAACCACTGCAATCTACCTAGAAGGCCAACTTTGCACCTTAATAAATTTTGCTATGCTCAACATCATGACCTAAATTTTGAACCACATATCACCTTTCATAGGGGAATCCATCTATGTATCAAACTACTCCTAAAACCTTCACACATGTGAAATATACCATCATCAAATTATTTACTTAGCCTTGTTTGCCAAGATGGCTACTTAAACCTAGACACTTATATGACTACTTTTAATGAATTCTATTAACTTCCATAAGCATTCCAAGCACTAATAACACCCCATAGGGTCTCTAAAACATGTCCATATGATCAATATCATCCATCAATTACCTCATTAAGTCAAACACTGAAGAATCATGTATGAACACTAAAGCTTATTAAAACACACTATCATTATCATTCTAGCACATATGACACCTCATCAACATCCTTGGTCACCTTGGAGACATCATTGATAACTCTCCAACAATCTCCCCCTTTGTCATTGATGTTAACACCAATACAAAGCTTATTATTAAACTCTATCTCTCCCTTCAAGAACTTTCTCCCCCTTAGACACAATGACAAAGTGGGCTCATCTTCTGATCTTGAGGACCTTGAAAAACTACTCATAGAGCTTAGAAATCTCCCCCCAACATCATACTCCATCTAATTTCATCTATTCTTTGACATACACCAATCTGAACTTGGGCTTCTCTGATCCTTAGACCTGTCTACCTATAAAACTCATAAGCTCCCTTTGCTCATGCATGAAGATTCAAATATATGACTTAGTTTAATCAAATCATCAGTCATCATATCAATCTTATTGAGTTCACAATTATAGAAGACTTCTTCATATCTCCACCATGACTAGAACATCTCACATATTCTCCCCCTTACATCATGCATAGCTTTTCAAGCCTTTCAAACTAACTGAGTTAGCATCCCCTAACTCCATGCTCTAATCAAAAAATGATATCTTCAACAGGTCTTCTTAACCAATTTTGTTTTGAGACTTGGAAAATTCCATAATTTTCTTGTAGACCTTCAGGACCAAAATCCTTGAATACACCTTGAGCACACATACCTGCTTCTCCACAAGAAAGATGTCTCCCAAGAAGCATAGGTAGAGACACCCTAACCCACAATGTCCTATAACAATGTGAAATTAGGAGTTGCCCACAACTCCTCATATTCCTTCTCTTTCTTGGACATATTATAGCTATAGAACTGATTATCTTTCTTTTTCTTCTTAGGCTTAAGAGAAACAACTTGCTCATCTAATACAACATTCTAAGCTTGAATTGACAATACATGGAGATAACAAATTTTCATGAAATAACTCATCATTAGACATTGACAACTGATGTTTTTCACATGAAACTTGTTCAACAATATCAATATGTTCACTTAGATCTATACATACCTTAGGACTAGCCTCAACTAACATATTGGTTTTCTCTTTGAGCTTGTTCTATTCATTCACAACATGAGTAAACAATGATAGATCTTGGCATTCTTCAACCTTTGTAGCATTTTACACCACATCAAATAGACCACTTGGACCTACAAACTTATCATGACTCATACTTTCCACTTTTGGTTTCCATGAGTTAACTAGCCTTATTTCTTATACTTTAGGAGTTTGACTAAACTTGTTTTGACTTGATAACCTTTACTTGCATAACCTAGCAATGTGACTAATCTTTTCACAGTTGTAGCAAACCACTCTTTTTGAAGGAAACTCAACTTGCCTTACTTTATTTGGACAATGTTTTACAAAGTGTCCCACCTCATGACATTTGAATCATTCAACCTTGCTTACACCACTTGATTGATAATTCAACTCATTATTAGCAAGTCTTCTACACTCTCTAGCCCTATGACCAAATTGATTGCAAGTGTAACAATAACCATTAAATTTGGCATACCTCATGGCATTTGGTTGTTTGATCTAATTTGTCTTCATTCTATTATCATCTTCATTTCATGATTGATTGTTTACCCTCAAGGTCTAATTGTCTTTGTTCACATTAGTCTTCACCTCATTTTGAGTTACATTCTTTTGTTGTTCTTTGTAACCAAGTCTAGTTCTATCACTAGCATGTTTTTGACTATTCAAAATGTTGTATAGATCACTTTAATTATTTTCAAACACCACAAATGACTTCATTTTACTAGAGGTATCTTCTAAATCAGCTTTCAATGACTCATTTTCAGTCACATACATTGAGTACTCATATTCTTTAGCTTTCAAGCTTGTAGATAGAATTTATAATTGATAATCGACATGCTTGACTATATCTTCCTGATCCTTGGTGTCTTCATTAATTATTGCCTCAAACACACTCAATTACTCTTCATAGTCTTTGATTTGAGACTTCATCTTCTTCTCAATATTCAGTTCTTCATGAACATTCTTCAATTTAGTCTCACAGTCTTCCTTGTCTTCTTCATTAACTATATCACTCCAAGTAGACTCTTTTTGATATGAGTAACTACTTTCCTCAGCCATGTAGAGGAATTCATCTTCACTATCAAACTCAAAATCACTATCTTCACTCTAAACTAATGAGCTGAAATCTTTATTGGTGTAGAGACTCTTTTTATTCTTGAAGGACTTCTTGTTGTCAAGATTTTTGAATCTTTTCTTCCTCTTATTAGACCTAAACGTCTTCTTGCCTTCATCTTGGCTTTCACCATGCTCTTCATAATCATTATTATTATGATCATGAGGGCACTTATTAGCAAAGTGTCCTACTTCTCCATAATTGAAACATTTTAAGGGTAGCTTACCCTTATACTTCCCTAAGCTTGTTTTTAATTTACTTATAAACAAAGCTATTAGTTCATCATCAGATATTTCATCATACTTGAATTCCTTACCTTGAGTTATTTTCTTATTTGAATTCATTTCTATCTTTAATGTTTCTTTCTCTTTTGGTAGTTTATCATTATTGACTTTCATCTCATAGGTGGTAAGGATGCCATGTAATTCATCCATTTTCATCTGAGTAAGATCATGACTTTCTTCTACAATAGACACTTTAGAGTCAAAATTGAGGGAGAGAGACCTTAATACCTTTTGTAATATAATAAGTTCTTCAATCTTCTCTCCATGACCTCTGATAATGTTCATAATCTCATCAACTCTCTGAAATAAGGATGCCACATAATCTTCTTCCTTCATGTTGAGACTCTCAAATTATCTTTAGTAAGTCTACAACTCAGCCAACTTGAGCTTTGAATCCCCTTCATAAATGATTTAAAATTTGTTCCATATCTCTTTGGTATATTTTCAATGAACTACTTTGGTGTACTCAGTCTCTAAATTACCATAGGTGATGGCATTAATTGCCTTAGAATTTCTCTCACATAGCTTCTTATCAGTTGCACTAGTTAGAGGGGTTGAATATTCATCCACAATAGATTTCCAAATGTCAAACCCTATTGACATAATGTAATTATTCACCCTCACACTCCAAAAAACATAATTGGACCCATTGAACATTGATGATTATTTTTTAGAGAAACCCTACATCTGTTAACTTGTCATATTGTACCTTGGATCACTGTCAAGTGGTTAAACTTGTAAAGAAGGTCCTACTCTGATACCAATTATTAGAGGTACAATCACTAAGTGGGGGGGTTAGATCAGTGATCCTCTAATTCCAAACCCTTTAAATCCTTAACCATTCAATGCATACAATTATGAATCATACACATCATTCATAATAATGAACATTGAAGATAAAACAAGATCAAGCACAAAACACATGATATATGTGGGAAACCTTCTTAGGGGATAAAACCCACTGAACCCTACAAGATGGAATATAATCCTATAATAAAAAGATCTAATATTTAGGCTAGCACCAACTAATCAAGGAACACCCATTCCTTAGTTTAGTGAGACACTCATCCCACAAGGAGGAACCAACCTCCTAGGCAACCAAACACCCACTCAGCTACCTTGATCTGATCTTCACATCTGATATGATGTCTTCTACACCTGATGATGGAATTATCTTACTTGTACTCTTCTTCACCCTTCCATCTCTCTCAAATAGCCTCTAGATCTTACTCTTTCAATCAACCTCTTCTAGGTTTATTAGGTCTATTCAAAGAACTGGACACACATAAATTAACTCATGCACAGAGAAATGAAGTTGATCATATAGAGATAATTATTTTCAATACAAATAATATTATTTCTCACTCTATGAATTTCCTATTACATTGTCTGTTGACATAATACATTTATATAGGAAAACATCTCCTATATTCTAGGATTCAACAAATCCCACTAACTACTTAATCTCCTAGAATCTCTCATAGGACATTGATAAACCTATATAGAAACTAATATTGTTATACATAATAATATATATTCTAACTAGTGTAATATTACTATATTAACCATATGGTTATAACTAACTAATACTTACCTATTGATAAATTAATCATAGTTACTATTTACTATTTACCATCCTGTAAACACTCAAATTCACACTAATGTAAAAAGTATTCCTAACATTCCCCCCCATAGTTTTTACATGGTGCAAAAACATTCACACTCTTGTCTGTAGTATGCTCACCTTTTTTATAAAACCAAACTATGTGTCTCATGACCTTGATACAAAGAGATCCTCGCTCCTCCCATGGTTTTACAGGTTTACCACAAACCTTGACATAAAAAGAACAAACAAAAATGTATGCCACCACATACTCTTAGGTCTGCATACTATTGACATAATCTTTCTACACATGATCAATATATATGAAGGAACACATCTTATATTTACTATACATGACCATAATGGACATGTCACTAAAGGTCATCTCCATGAAGAAGTAAGGTAGTCATGGGATCTCTGCAGTAGCTACTCTCCTAACTATTGCCAAAACATTGTTCACCTCATGTAGTTTTTTAGATATCTACCACAAACCCTTTCAAGATCTATGAATTGAATTATATTGGTGATTTTTATCTTATCACAATGTTTTCACCTTAGAGAATCATGTTTGGAAATTTGCACAAAAATTACATTACATGAGGTATTATTCATTTGTTTTATTTTTAAAATCACACAATGGAAATGAAAAACACACACACAAGTCACCAACAATCTTCCCACTATTTAAAACTTCTCTCACCAGGTGTGCTAGAATTGTTGTGTCCAAATATTTCACCCTAAAAGAGGTTGTTCAAGCCTCTTCCAGATTTGACCAACATGGGAATAATTCGAGGTGTGTGGGGCACCTAGAGTGGAAGTAAACCTCTAGATTGTAAGGGCTATCTCCCTAGATATGACTTGATGTGCTTATGCTACTAAAACTACCTATAATGGGTGAAAAGGGAGAGAAAAATACATCAAGAAAACCTAAACTAGGAGGTGATACACCAAAAGTTTCTTCCATTCATACACTTGGAATTTGCATAATGAACTAAGACAACCAAACTAGCCCCACCACCATTAATGGAGTTCCCTAGCATTAGTGTTTCTCATGAAGGCAAATAAAAAATCAAAAAATGAAGGTAAGTGAAGGGAAGGTTAGTATGACACTAACAAACTCATACACACTTCAAGAGTCTATTGCATCAATTTACACTTCATGAAACCTGTTAGGAGAGAAGTCATTTGCAGCAACACATTCAAGGATTGCTTGAAAACAAGATAAACTCAATCTATACTTGACATTCAAGATGGATCACTTCAATATGTAGTGCAAATGGAATTAGAGTATAACCAAATTACTTCTCATAAATATAAGTACAAATCAAGGTACAATTTTGGTAGGGCTTTGCCATACCAAGAGTTGGGATTCCTTTCAATAGCCAAAATGGCTCATACTTATAGAACTTGGAAGATGAGAGAGAAAGGAGAAGATGAAGAGACATAAGGACAAGTGTCCAAAGGTAAGGATCAGTTAAAAATCATAGGATGAAGTGTAAAAAGAGTTATGAAATAGAATTACACTTGATCACATCCCAAATTAGCCTCTTCTCCAAGTGTGGCATAACAAATCTTCTCCATCATTCTCTCTTGTGAATTGTCTTCATCATATGCCCTTCCTGAGCATTCCAAAGCAAGTGATGGAAAAATTTATCATGTGTGATGATGAGAGAGTGTTACAAAGATGATTACACCTACATTTGTTTTATTGATCATGACATTCTCTTACACAAGCTCATCCTCACCTTGCAACCATGATCACTCTCCAATAGGCTTGTTTTGACGCTTGGCATGAGAATCTTTGTAGCTTCCCCAATTGATCCATACCAGCAGTCTTGTGACACATGTTGGGACACCTAATATTCTTGGATTCATTATAAACATCTTAAAAAGCCTCCAAACTTGAGTTTCTAGGTTGTTTACTATGCCACTTTAGACTGGCTGAAGACAGATACCTAGTAGAGGCACTTGTGATTTTTTATAAGGTCTTAAAATTGCATGAGGAGTTGGTTTAACTACAAAAATACCTCCCAAAGTGATTGACATCCATTTATCTTCTTTAGGACCTATAAAACACAAGAAAATGTCAAGATAACTTGATTTATAATCAACTTATATGGATTCTATATAATAAAATTCCATGGCTTTGACCCTCATGTAGTTGGAAACAACTTATGTTTTATGATCATGGCCAAAATCATTCATCTGGATGCACTTTTGGCTTGATTTCTACCATCAAGTCACAAAATAGGATTTGAGAGGGTTTTGGAGTAACTATCCCTCTTAACCTTTATTCATAAAGGTTTGACATTAAACTTCTGATCAAATGCCACTTTTGGCTTCTTAAGGACCCACTCCAACTTCCTTGAATAGATCCATATCCCATGCAAATTCTCATGAAATATATGAGCATTCCAACTTGGCATTTGAGCTTTTCTTGTGCATTTTGTGAAGCCTGTGAAAGTAACGAAGCTCTACTGATGGAGTCCATAGTTATGCTGATAGAGTCTATCATTTTGTTGTAGGAGTTTGTAGCTAAACTGATGGAATTTGTAGTTTTTTTGATGGCTTCAACATTTCTAAAATACCCCTACAATCATGAACTAGTCAAGTGGAAAAATGGATAAGGTCAAAAATGCACATGACCCTCAATTTAGCTTCTAGGCTTAAGGGTTTTCTTCATGCATGACTATAACCCTTATTGGTTAGAGCATCCTAATTTCTTTCAAAGCTTATATCAAGGTGTTTTATCTTGTGTTATTTTTCCTTTAGCTTCTCCAATCATCACTTGGGCTTCCCTGACCTCTGGTCCATCCATCTCACCACTTTTCCTTTAATCTATCTCCTCATACATGAGAAAACTGCCCCTACTTTGAGATAAAATAGAGAAGGTCTACACCATTAGTATTGTTATAAAAAACATTGGATAATATTATTGGAATCTTAAGAGTACTTTTACCAAATTTGAGCTTTTAACTCCTCCATTTGACCCTCTAACTCTTCAAATTCCCAAGGTAGACTTATGAGCAAGCAACTTGTGAGGGTAGGTAGGGTATAGGTTGGGTTTGGAGATTTTAGGGGGTTAAATTTGAGGTTGGTTAGGAAATTTAGGGATCCTAAATTATTCCCATGATTCATTCAAACCATCCCTAGCTATTTACCCCTCAAACACCTTCTTATGTCTTTAGAGTTATGGATTAGGTCTTTGACTGACTATGTTTATGCATTTTGGACTGCCTGTAGGTCATAGTCTAATTTTGGATTGATGATTTTTTATATCCTCCTCATGATAATTGTGTTATAAAATGTTCATGTTATTTTAATTCACTTTATAAGCCTTCAAACTAGCACTACTTCCATTCTTAGGTCCTTAACTAGAATACCCTATTTGACTGTGACAGTGATAATTTCACCTCTATTGGTGTTGATTGCTCATGAATTAGGCCTTGAACCAATGTTTTAATCACTTATTGATCCTACCCATAAATTCCAAAATATTTTGGACTCATCAATTAACATTAGGTGGTATTATCATCATTAAGAATACTAACTTCACTTCACTGCCTGTCTCAGTCCGTACAGGCTATAGGTGGTGATTTAGGGGTAAATGAGGTGTTTGTAAATGGAAGGCCATCATTAATAAATCATGAAGATACTTGGGATAGTAATTAATCATAATTTTGATACTATGAACACAATATAAACCATCTACACAAAAAGAGACCCTTTTCCAAGCTTGAAACTCCATTTTGGCTGTAGGTTGTCATGGCTTCAAATAGACTTTGATGATGATGCTCAAAGGTTGTATTAGAGTTTGAGAAACCATATAACACCTTACCATATCTATAATTACATTTCAAGGGGATAAATTCCACTCAAAACATCAGGATGATAAGAAAACTCACTATCTTACTTGCCTGGCTGTGAGTGCCAATTCTCAGGCCTGTGTATAGATAAGGAATAGGCTTAGGGGGGCACTACATCCAAATATATATTCCCTCATGGAAAATTTACTCAGGAGTGTCTTTTTAACCACTTTTAATTGTTTCCCTCTCTTTTTCATAATCTAGAGATATCATAATGAAGGGTAAGTCTCCTTTTTGATCATCACTCTGTAGATTTCATTAAGATTTAGTGGTTTTTTTAGTACTTTTGGAGTTCTAGAATGCTACCTTATCCCTGCCCTTTTCTTCTCAAAGTTGGAATAGACATTGTATGTGGATAGGAATACAATATGAATACATAAATATCCTTAAAAACCACCATAATATCATTGTATGAAAACCTCAAAAACACTTAGGAGCTCTGTTTTGTCCATTTAAGGACTGTGAGCCTTGAACTCAATCTGATCATTCTTTGAAGGGAAACTTTACCTTGGCATAGCATATAACCTTAAATACATGAAAAATATGATATTTTTGGTATGCTATAACCTCCAAATGGATTTCATCATGTTTTCACCATTGACAACTCTGTACAACTTCATACAACTCCTGTAGAAGCTGACTATAAGTGGCAAGGCAATGAACCAAAGAATAGATGGGAAATTTGGATTTGAAATGATGGTTAATCTAATCTATCATAATTTAATTCAATTAAATAACCTTTCAAACATGAGTCCAAGCATTAAACATCTCATGTAACTCTTCCCATGTTGAAATAACTCATATTACACAATTATGGCTGCCAACTTTAGAAATAATCAAACTTGGAAATCTCCTTCAAGGGAAATGAGAGATGAAGTGTTGGATGATTGAAACATAGTGGACAAGTGGTTATTCAACTGCAAGTTCTTCAAGATCATTAAGGACCTTAGATTAATCTTCCCAATCTTGATCATTGTCTCGCATGGAGACTTCTTGATCTATCTTCTCATATACTTTGCTTTCAACCTTGAAAATTTCTTCAAGCTCTTGTAGAAACTCAATCTATTTCAACCATTTTTCTTTGTCATCTCTCACATCAAGGATCACCTCTTCCTCATGAACTTCTTCAAACACCTCATCTTGATCCTTGGTCATATGGTCCACTCCAAGTATATCCCTATCCTTCTTATGAGCAACTATAACTTCATTTGAGTCTTCTTTCTCTTGGTTCAAGAATGGTGAGTTATGGTTGATAGCCCCAAGTGGAGTTCCAATGATAAATTCTTCTTCATCATTAATTATGTCATCCTTTTGCTCTGCTGCAAACTAAATTTGTTCTTCCTTTGATGCTTCCCTTAAAAGAGTTTCTTCTTCAAGAAGAGATGGGGTGGGAGGGTGGCAAATGGATGAATGAGATGAAAAAAGAATGTAAGGTGTAGTGAGAGGCTCATGAATGGATATGGAAGAAAGAGAAATATCTTGAAATGACTCTTAGATAACAATAAGGCTTTGTTGGGTTGAAGGCACATCACTTTCTTCCACAAGTACCTCATGATTTTCATCATCTTCTTAGACTTCTCCTTTAACCTCTTTATTTTCGTAAACTTCACATTTTGGTCCCAAGTTGGAAGCTTGGAACTATTAGGCTCTTTTAAGGATTTAATAGGTTCTTCTTCAAGGAGAGGAATGGTGGAAAAGAGATATATAGTTCTATGGGTTGGGGATGGAGTGTGATGTTCATGGATGGGCATGGAGATGGGTGAAACTTCTTGAATGGGCTCTTGAGGGAGAGGAAATATAGGATGAGCAATAGGAAGGAGATCTTATTCATACAATATTTCATCATCTTCCTCATCTTCTTGAGGCTCTTCATAGCTTTTTGGAGATTCTTTTACAGCTACAACTTGTTCCATAGCCTCTTGAGTTTCCCATCTCTCTAACGTATCAATCCACTATTGAAAAACCTCTCTTTCTAGAGATAATCCTTTACTAATGACATATTGATTATCTTCCTCAACATACCCCCACATGTCCATTAACAATCGAACTGAAACTCTTAACCAATCCACAAGACCACCAAGAGTTTCATCACAACACTTATCTAGCACACTCATATGAATTTCCAATTCTATAAACTTTGGCATAACTGCCCACACATTTTGAGAATGAGAGGTGTAGTAAGCTTGGATGAAGTGATTAGGCTATTTAATTTCTTCAAGCAAGGTTTTCAAAGCTTCATATTTTGCCTCCTAATTAATGGTGTTGCTTGAATCCTGATGACAAGGCTGAGGTGAGTATGGGTCATATGGTTGGTCAACAACATCGTACTCATTTGGAAAGGGACTAGGTTGACCAAAGGACTACCATGACTCATAGGGAGGATGGTATTCTTGATAGGACTACTAAGAAGGTTAGAAAGGGTCATAAAAAGGCTGATAGGGAGGTGTATGGTAAGGATTCTCCTCAAATCCATCCATATCAACTTCATTAGTCACATGAAAAGACAAGAATTGATCAAAATATTCAACAATAGATACCTGGGCTACTGATAACTAGAAATTCATTTGATGTCACCATTGGTGCTTGCTTGGATGCTTCTAAAAGATGATAAGAGAGAAAATACACCTATAATATTTCCAATATTTGGACCTTGTCCCACCAGGGGTGCCAGAACTGTTGTCTCCAAATTTTACACCATAGAAGAGGTTGTTCAAGCCTCTTCAAGATTTGGCCAACATGGGAATACTTCCAGGTGTGTGTGGCACTTATAGTGGAAGTAAACCTCTAGAGTTTAAGGGATAGCTCCCTAGATATGACTTGATGTGCTTATGCAACTAAATCTACCTATTTAGGGTGAAAAGGGAGAGAAAGATACATAAAGAAAACTTAAACTAGGAGGCGATACACCAAAAGTTTCTTCCATTCATATACTTGGAATTTTTATTATGGACTAAGACAACCAAACTAGCCTCAACACCATTAATGGAGTTCCCTAGCATTAGTGTTTCTCATGAAGGCAAATAACAACTCAAAAAATGAAGGCAAGTGAAAGGAAAGTTAGATATGACACTACCAAACTCATACACATTTCAATAGTATATTTTAGTAGGATACACTTCATGAAACTTGTTAGGAGAGAAGTAATTTGTAACAACACATTCAAGGATTGCATGAAAATAAGAGGAACTCAATCTATACTTGACATTCAAGATGGACCACTTCAACACATAGTGAAAATGGACCTAGAGTATAGCTGGCTTACTTCTCATTAGCTTAAGTACAAATCAAGGTAGAATTTTGGTAGGGATTTTACATACCAAGAGTTGGAATTCCTTTCAATAGCCAAAATAGCTCATACTTATAGAACTTGGAAGATGAGAGAGAAAATAAAAGTTGAAGAGGCATAAGGACAATTGTCCAAAGGTGACGATTAGTTAAAAAACATAGGATGAAGTTTAAGAAGAGTCATGAAATTGAATTACACTTGATCACATCCCAAATTAGCCTCTTCTCTAAGTGTGGTGTAGCAAATCTTCTTCACCATTCTCTCTTGTGAACTATCTTCATCATAGGCCTTTTTTCAGCATTCCAAAGTAAGTGATGGATAAATATTTCATGTGTGATGATGATAGGGGTTGAAAATATTATTTTACCTACATTGAGAGCTTTTTAATCATGACATTCTCTTACACAAGCTCATCCTCACCTTGCAGCCATAATCACTCTCCAATTGGCTTGTTTTGACACTTGACACTAGAATATTTGTAACTTCCAAAACTAATCCATACCAGGGGTCTTGTGACACATTTTGGGACACCTTATATGCTTGGATTCATTAGAAACATCTTAAAAATCCTCCAAACTTGAGTTTCCATGTTGTTTACTATGCCATTTTAGATGTCACTTTAGACTGGCTAAAGAGAGAGACCTAGTAGAGGCACTTGTGAGTTTTTCCAAGGTCTTATAATTACATGAGGAGTTGGTTTAAGTCATAAAATACCTCCCAAAGTTATCGACATCCATTGATCTTCTTCAGGACCTAAAAAACATAAGAAAATGTCAAGAAAACCTGAATTATGCTCCACCTGTATGGATTCCATATAATAAAATTCCATGGTTTTGACCCTCATGGAGTTGGAAAAAACTTATCTTTTATGCTCATGGTTAAATTCATTCATAATAATGCACATTTGTCTTTATTTTTACCATCAAGTCACAAAATAGGGTTTGAGAGGGTTTTGGAGTGACTAGCCCTCTTAGCCTTTGTTCATAAAGGTTTGATGTTGAACTTATAATCAAATGTCATTTGTGGCTTTTTAATGACCCACTCCAACTTCCTTAAATAGATACATGTCCCATTCAAAGGCTCGTGAAATATATGAGCATTCCAACTTGGCATTTGAGCTTTTCTTGTGCATTATGTGAGGCTTGTGAAAGTAACAAAGCTCTACTGATGGAGTATGTAGTTTTGCTATAGGAGTCTACAGCTAGATTGATGGAGTATTTAGTTTTTATAATGGATTAAAAATCTCTAAAATACCCCTACAATCTTTAAATAGTCAAGTGGAAAGCATGGATAAGGTCAAAAATGCACATGACCCTCAATTTGGCTTATAGGCTTAAGGGTTTTCTTCATGCATGATTGTAACCCTTTTTGGTTAGAGAATATTTATTGATTTTAAAGCTTCTATCAAGGTTTTTTATCTTGTTTTATGTGTCCTCTAGCTTCTCCAATCATCACTTGGGCTTTCTTGACCTCTGGTCCATCCATCTCACCACTTTTCCTTCAAACTGTCTCCTCATGCATGGGAGAATTACCCCTGCTCTGAGATAAAATAGAGAGGGTATACACCATTATTATTGATATAAAAACAATTTTACATCTTATTGGAATTTTAAGGGTAATATATACCAAATTTGAGCTTCTATCTCCTCCATTTGACCCTCAAACTCTTCAAATTCCCAAGGCAGACTTATGGGCAAGCAACTTGTGAGGGAAGGCAGTGTATAGGTTTGGTTTGGAGATTTTGGGGGGTTAAATTTGAATTTTTTTAGGAGATGTAGGGATAATACATGATTTCAATTATGCATTAAAACCATCCCTATCTATTTACCCCTCAAACACCTTCTTATGCCTTTGGAGTTATGGAATAGGTCTTTGACTGACTATGTTTATGCGTTTTGGACTGCCTGTAGGTCATGGTCTAAGTTTGGATTGATGTTTTTGGATATCCTCCTCATTATCCTTGGGTAATAAAACCTTAATTTTCTTTTAATTCACCTTATAATCCTTCAAACTATCATTACTTCCATTTTTAGGTCCTTAACTGGAATATGCTACTTGACTGTGACAATCATAGTTCTGCCCCTATTGGTGTTAATTGCTCATGAATTAGGCCTCGAAATAATGTTTTAAGAACTTATTGATACCTACCCATAAATTACATAGTATTTTTGACTCATAAATTAACCTTAGGTGGCATTAACATCTTTAAGGATACTAACTTCACCTCACTGCCTATCTCAGTCTATACATGCCTGTAGGTGGTGATTTAGGGCTAAATGAGGTGTTTGTAAATGGAAGGCCATCCTTGATACATAATAAAGAGACTTTGGATATTTAAATAATCCTTAATTATCCTTTTGAGCCTATGAATACAATCTAAACCATCTACACAAAAAGAGACCCTTTTCCAAGCTTGAAACTCCATTTTGGTTGTAGGTTGTCATGGCTTCAAATAGACTTTGATGATGATGCTCAGAGGTTGTCTTGGAGTTTAAGAAACCATATAACACCTAACCATATCTGTAAGTACCTTTTAAGGGGATAAATTCCACTCAAAACATTAAGATGATAAGAAAACTCATTGTCTTACTTGCTTGGCAGTGAGTGCCAATTCCCAGGCTTGTGTATGGACAGGGAATAAGCTTAGGGTGACATTACATTCAAATATATCTTACCTCATGAAAAAGTTTTTCAAGAGTGTCTTTTTAACAAATTTTAATTGTTTCCCCCTCTTTTTAATAGTCTAGAGCTATCATAATGAAGGGTAAGGCTCCTTTTTTATCATCACCCTGTAGATTTCATTATTAAGATTCAGTGGTTTTTTTGGTACTTTTGGAGCTCTAGAATGCTACCTTATCCATAAAATTTTATTATAAAATTTGGAATATAAATTGTGTGTGGATAGGAATAAAATATTAATACATAATTATCCTTCAAAACCACCATGATCTCATTGTATGAAAACCTCAAAAACACTTAGCTCTATTTTGTCCATTTAAGGACTATGAGCCCTAAACTTAGTCTAATAATTTTTTGAAGGGATAAATTTACCTTGAAATAGAATATAACCTTAATGAAATGAAAACTATGATATTTTTGGTATGATAGAACCTCCAAATGGATTCCATCATGTTTTCACCATTTACAACTTTGTACAACTTCCTAAAGCTCATGTAGAAGCTGACTGTAAGTGGCAAGGTAGTAAACTAGAGAATAGATGGGAAATTTGGATTTAAAATGGTGGTTAATATAATATATAAAAATTTAATTTAATTAAATAACCTTGAAAACATTAGTCCAAGTATTAAACATCTCATGGAACTCTTCCCATGTTGAAATAACTTAGATTACACACCTATGGCTGCCCACTTGAGAAACAAGCAAACTTGGAAATCTCCTTAAAGGGAAATGAGAGAGGAAGTGTTGGATGATTAGAAAATCATGGATATGAACTTATTCATACATTAACTCCATAAAACTCACATATATCCATGATCCGGGAAACATTCCAGGCAACAATTCGGGTGATGGTTCTACCCCAATTGGTGGCAGGACTTCCAGGAGCCATAACTTTTGCACAGTAGCTCCAATCGACTCACCGTTTGAACTGTTGGAAAGATAATAACAAGGAGAACATGATGAGAGGAATGGATATCATATCAGTGGATTTTTACCTCAAAAAACTCAATGTAAGTTCCCCAAATTTCAATTTTAGTAGTGTAGTCTAAAAATAGTAAGTTTCTAAAAATAGTAATTCCTCGAATTCTATATTGTTGTAAATCATGGAAGTAGAACCAATTAATATTCATAGATATTGGTGACCTTCCACATCCTCCTCATACCTTAAAAATGTATATAAATGAATATGTAACCTGAAATGGAAATTAGACATCTCTTCTCAGAGATAAGCATATGTTTGGATCTATAAATTTTGACGAATAAAACATCTCTTCTCAGAGATAACATTATTGTTATTGTGTTGTTCTTGTTTCTTAAATTATCTTTCAACCAAAGCTTCTGAGTTTTAGATTAGTAGTATCAGAGTGCTTTGTCTTTAGAGTGTATGATCTAGAGGATGAGGTCAGATTACAGGAAGCTTGGGTGGAAAATAGAACCAACAGACTATCTACCTATTCACTCCAAATGACTTCAAATGGTGGACAACACTAAGACATCTAATCCTTTCAAGGAAATGGTGAATGAAGCCATCCAAAAAGAATGAGTGTAGATACTACAAAAATTCACCCAAATTCTCTAATAAATTTTGATGGAAAATTTTAGCTCCTCATCTGCAACCCCACATCCTTTCAGTGCCCCAATACCCTTCAAGGTTCAGGTGAATTTTTATATCCCTAAATTTGAAGGAAAAATCAATGCTAATGTAGTAAAAAATTGGTTGGATCAATTTTCATCTTATTTTTCTGTAAATAAATTCATCGATAAAGAGAAGATCACTTTTGCTCTTTTGAAAGCATCATTTCCTATCAAAAATTGGTGGGAAGTGTATAAAAAAAGATTTAGTGTAGATGATATTAGCCTTGAGGTAGAACCTACCTAGGATGATTTCATAGAAGCTGGAAAGGAAGAATACTACCCCATTGGAGCATATGATGATTTGTATATAGAGTGGCAACAACTTTGCCAAGGTAAGGAATAATCTATTCAAGTTTACATTTACAATTTTCATTCTCTATCTGTGAGATTGGGCATCCAAGAAAGTGAAAAACACAAAGTTCTCAAATATCGTGGTAGACTATAATGGTATATATGGGGAGAAATTGAACTCTTCAATTTGGAAACCCTTGGTGAGGTGTATAAGTTCATAGTGAAGATTGAGCAGAAGTATAGAAGAATGAATACAAAGAGTCAGCCTTCAAAATAGAAAAGTGATAAAGAAGGTCAAACACGAGGCCAAAATTAGAAGTAAAAGCAAGGAAAGACTGGGAAAAGGTGTGATTATCAAAAATATAGAACTCATTCCAAAGAAGAATGTTAAGCCATCAAGTCCATGATTTTTGAGTCACAATCCTCAACATCTACTGCTTTGCCTCATACACAACCTATAGTTGAAGAGGATGAAGAAGAGATTGTAGATGTTGAGCTCAATGCCATAGTTGCTTCATCATTCTTAACAGTGGGAGTCAAAAGAATTTAATCTTTGTTAATGTTGTGAAAATTCTAAATTTGTCCATAAAGCCTCACCCAAAGCCGTACAGTATTGGATGGTTGAGTCTAGAGAGAAACCTCCGTGTCATCCACCAATGTCTTCCCTCATATGAAATAACACCTTTCCAAGATGAGGTCTTATGTGATATGGTCAATTTGGATGTTTGTGATGTACTCTTTGGTCCTCCATTCATGTATGATCGATAGGGAATCTATGAATCAAGAACTTGAAGGATCGCCCTCACTCTTGGAACATGGTGGTACAGGGTACTAGAGGTACAACCTTCCACATCTCTCTCTCTGATTAGTGTTAAGAAATTTGTTCTCATGGTGGTCAAGCCATAGGAATCCAAAAGGGCTGATGTGCCAGCCTTTACACAAATAATACAACAATAGAAGCCAATAAATAACAAGATAAAGAAGTTCATAGCCTCCCATCCACAGATTAATTGTAAGATAGAAATGGTGAATAATTGGGCCCTACATAGCTCCACAAAGTACAGCTCTATAAAGCACAGTCCATTCCAAGTATGCATTAGGAATCAAATCAAAACACAACTACCACACTTGATGACAAATCTTGATGCAACGGGGACCATTGATTTTCAAAGAGGAGGGAATGATCCAGGCAACATTCTAGGCAATAATTTGGGTGATGGTTCTACCCCAATTGGGGGCAGGACTTCTAGGTGCCATAACTTTTGCACCATAGCTCCAATCGACTCCCCATTTGAATCATTGGAAAGATAAGAATGAGGAGAACATGTTGAGATGACATGGAGATTTTATTGATGTATTTTTACCCCAAAAAACCTAATAGAAGTTTCCAAAATTTAAATTTTAGTAGTGCACTCTAAAAATAGTAAGTTTCTAAAAATAGTAATTCCTTTAATTATGCATTATTGTAAATCGTGGAATTTGAACCACTTAATCTCTCTCAAGATTGGTGACCTTACACATCCTCTTCTTACCTTAAAAATGTGTATAAATAAAGACGTAACTTGAAATAGAAATCAGATATCTCTTCTCAGAGATAAGTATATGTTTGGATCTACAAATTTTGATGAATAAAACATCTCTTCTCAGAGATAGCATTATTGTTATTATGTTCTTGTTTTTTGAATTATATTTCAACCAAAACTTTTGAGTTTTAGATCATTGGTATCAGAGCGGTTTATCTTTAGAGTGTATGATCCTGAGGATGAGGTCAGCTTATAAAAAGCTTGTGTGGAAAATAGAACCAATAGACTATCTACTTATTCACTTCAAATGAATTTAAATGGTAGATAACACTAAGACATCTGATCCTTTCAAGGAAATGGTGAATGAAGCCCTCTAGAAACAACAAGTGTAGATGCTACTATAATTCACCCAAATTCTCCAACAAATTTTGATGGAAAATTCTAGCTCTTTATCTGTAACCCCACATCCTTTTAGTGCCCCAATACCCTTCAAGGTTTAGGTGAATTTTGATATCCCTAAATTTGAAGGCAAAATCAATGCTGATGTAGTAGAAAATTGGTTGGATCAATTATCATCTTATTTTTTTGTAAATAAAATCACCGATAAAGAGAAGATCACTTTTGCTCTTTTGAAAGCATCATTGCCTGTCAAAAATTGGTGGAAAGTGTACAAAAAGGGATTTAGTGGAGATGATATTAGCCTTGAGGTAGAACCTACCTGGGATGATTTCATAGAAGCTATAAAGGAAGAATACTACCCTATTGGATCATATGATGATCTGTATATAGAGTTGCAAAAACTTTGCCAAGGTAAGGAATAATCTGTTCAAGATTACACTGACATTTTTCATTCTCTATCTATGAGATTGGGCATCCAAGAAAGTGAGAAACAAAAAGTTGTCAAATATCATGGTGGAATACAATGGTATATATGGGGAGAAATGAAGCTCTTCAATTTAGAAACCCTCAATGAGGCATACAAGTTCATAGTGAAGATTGAGCAGAAGTATGGAAGAATGAATACAAAGAGTTAGCTTTCAAAATGGAAAAGTGATAAAGAAGGTTAAATATGAGACAAAAATTGGATTCAAAAGGAAGGAAAGACTAGAAAATGGTGTGATTATCACAAATCTGGAACTCACTCCAAAGAAAAATGTCAAGCCATCAAGTCCCTGCTTTCTGAGTCACAATCCTCAACATCTACTACTTTGCCTCATACACAACTTGTAGTTGAAAAAGATGAAGAAGAGATTGTAGATGTTGAGCCTGATGCCATAGTTTTTTCATCACAGTCCCATGAGGAGTAGCCAAATGACAAAGAAAGGTTGTTTCATTCAAAGTTATGGGTGAAAGGTAAGCCTCTGCATTTCATTCTTGATAGTGGGAGTCAAAAGAATTTAATCTATGCTAATGTTGTGAAAAGCCTAAATTTGTCCATGAAGACTCACCCAAAGCCATACAATATTTTATGGTTGAGTCTAGGGAGAAACCTCCGTGTCACCCACCAATGTCTTCTCTCATATGAAATAAAACCTTTTCAAGATGAGGTCTTATGTGATGTGGTTAATCTAGAATTTTATGATGAACTCTTTAGTTAGCCATTCATGTATGATTGACATGGCATCTATGAATCAAGAACTCAAAGGATCACACTCACTCTTGGAACACGGTGCTATAGGGTACCAAAGGTACCACCTTCCACATCTCTCTCTCTGATTAGTGCCAAGAAAGTTATTCTTATGGTGGTCAAGCCACAGGAATCCAAAAGGGCTAATGTTGTATCCTTGACTACACAAATAATATAATAACATAAGGTAATAAATAAAAAGCTAAATAAGTTCATAGCCTCCCATCCATAGATTAATGGTTAGACAGAAATGGTGAACAATCAAGCCCTACATAGCTCCATAAAGTATAGTTCCATAAAGTAACAGTTCCACAAAGTATAGTCCATTCCAAGTATGCATCAGGAATCAAATCAAAACACAACTGCCATACTGGATGAAAAATCTTGATGAAATGGGGACCATTGATTCTCAAAGAGGAAGGAATGATCCAGGCAACATTCTAGGCAATAATTCAGGTGATGGTTCTACCCAAATTGGTGGCAGGATTTTGGGAGCCATAACTTTTGCATCGTAGCTCTAATCGAATCACCGTTTGAACCATTGGAAAGCTAATAATGAGGAGAACATGATGAGATGGCATGGAGATCCACTCAATGTTTTTTAATCTACAAAAACCTAATGTAAGTGCCCCAAATTTTAATTTTAGTACTGTAGTCTAAAAATAGTAAGTTTTTAAATATAATAATTCCTCAAATTTTGTATTATTGTAAATCATGGAAGTCAAACCACTTAATCTCCCTAAAGATTGGTGACCTTCCACATCCTATTCATACCTTAAAAATGTGTATAAATGAAGCTGTAACCTGAAATGAAAATCAGACATCTCTTCTTAGAGATAATCATATGTTTGGATCTGTATATTTTTATGAATAAAACATCTCTTCTCAGAGATAACATTATTGTTATTATGTTGTTCTTGTTTCTTGAATTATATTTTAACCAAATCTTCTAAGTTTTAGATCAGTGTTATCAGATTGGTTTGTCTTTAGAGTGTACGATCCTAAGGATGAGGTTAGATTACATGAATATTGGGTGAAAAATAGAACCAGTAGACTATCCACCTATTTGCTTCAAATGACTTCAAATGGTGGATAACACTGAGACATCTGATCCTTTCAAAGAAATGGTGAATGAAGCCCTCCAGAAACAAGTGTAGATGCTACACCAATTTGCCTAAATTTTGATGGGAAATTCTGGCTCCTCATCTGCAACCCCACATCTTTTCAGGGCCCCAATACCCTTCAAGGTTTAGGTGAATTTTGATATCCCTAAATTTGAAGGCAAAATCAATGCTGATGTAGTAGAAAATTGGTTGGATCAATTATCATCTTATTTTCTATAAATAAATTCATCGATAAAGAGAAGATCACTTTTTCTCTTTTAAAAGCATCATTGCCTGTAAAAAATTGGTGGGAAGTGTACAAAAAGAAATTTAGTGGAGATGACATTGGCCTTGAGGTAGAACCTATCTAGGATGATTTCATAGAAGCTGTAAAGGAAGAATACTAACCCATTGGAGCATATGACGATCTGTATATAGAGTGGCAACAACTTCGCCAAGGTAAGGAACAGTCTATTCAAGATTACACTGACATTTTTCATTCTCTATATATGAGATTGGGCATCCAAGAAAGTGAGAAACACAAAGTTCTCAAATATCGTGGCAAACTACAATGGTATATATAGGGAGAAATGAAACTCTTCAATTTGGAAACCCTCAGTGAGGTGTACAAGTTCATAGTGAAGATTGAGCAAAAGTATGGAAGAATGAATACAAAGAGTCAGGCTTCAAAATGGAAAAGTGATAAAGAAGGTCAAATATGAGGTCAAAATTGGAAGCAAAAGGAAGGAAAGACTAGGGAATGGTGTGATTATCATAAATCTGGAACTCATTCCAAAGAAGAATGTCAAGCCATCAAGTCCCTGATTTTTGAGTCACAATCCTCAACATCTACTGCTCTGCCTCATACACACCCTATAGTTGAAGAGGATGAAGAAGAGATTGTAGATGGTGAACCCAATGCCATAGTTGCTTCATCATAGACCCATGTGGATTGGCTAGATGACAAGTAAAGGTTGTTTTATTCTAAGTTATGGGTGAAAGGTAAGCCTTTGCATTTCATTCTTGATAGTGGGAGTCAAAAGAATCTAATCTCTACTAATATTATGAAAAGCCTAAATTTATCCATGAAGCCTCACCCAAAGCCATACAATATTAGATAGTTGAGTCCAAGGAGAAACCTCCATGTCACCCACCAATGCCTTCTCTCATATGCAATACAACCTTTCCAAGATGAGTCCTTATATGATGTTGTCAATCTAAATGTTTGTGATGTACTCTTTAGTCAGCCATTCATATATGATCGACATGGCATATATGAATCAATAAATTAAAGGATCACCCTCACTCTTGGAACATGGTACTACAGGGTACCAGAGGTACCACCTTCTACATCTCTCTTTCTGATTAGTGCCAAGAAATTTATTCTCATGGTGGTCAAGCCACAAGAATCTAAAAGGGCTGATGTTACAACCTTGACTACACAAATAATACAACAATAGAAGCCAATAAATAAAAAGCTAAAGAAGTTCATGGCCTCCCATCTATATATTAATGGTTAGACAGAAATGGTGAACAATCAAGCCCTACACAGCTCCACAAAGTACAGCTCCATAAAGTATAGTCCATTCCAAGTATGCATCAAGAATCAAATCAAAACATAACTGCCACATTTGATGATAAATATTGATGCAATGGGGACCATTGATTCTCAAGGAGGAAGGAATGATCTGGGTAACATTCTAGGCAATAATTTGGGTGATGGTTCTACCCCAATTGGTGGTAGGACTTCTGGGAGCCATAACTTTTGCATCCTAGCTCTAATTGACTCATCGTTTGAACTGTTGGAAAGCTAAGAATGAGGAGAACATGATGAGATGGCATGGATATCTAATCAATATATTTTTACCCCTAAAAACTCAATGTAAGTGCCTCAAATTTAAATTTTAGTAGTGCACTCTAAAAATAGTAAGTTTTTAAAAATAGTAATTTCTCAAATTATGTATTGTTGTAAATCATGGAAGTTGAACCACTTAATCTCCCTCGAGATTGGTGACCTTCCACATCCTCCTCCTACCTTAAAAGTGTGTATAAATGAAGATGTAACCTAAAATAGAAATCAGACATCTCTTCTCAGAGATAAGCATATGTTTGGATCTATAAATTTTGATGAATAAAACAACTCTTCTTAGAGATAACATTATTGTTATTGTGTTGTTATTATTTATTAAATTATCTTTCAACCAAAGCTTATGAGATTTGGATCATAAGTATCAGAGTGGTTTGTCTTTAGAGTGTATGTTCCTGAGGATGAGGTTAGATTACAAGAAGCTTGAGTGGAAAATAAAACCAATAGACTATCCACCTATTCACTCCAAATGACTTCAAATGGCAAACAACACTGAGACATCTGATCCTTTCAAGGAAATGGTGAATGAAGCCCTCTAGAAACAACAAGTGTAGATGCTACAACAATTTTCCCAAATTTTGATAAGAAATTTTGGCTCCTCATCTACAACCCCACATCTTTTTAGTGCCCCAACACCTTTCGAGGTTTAGGTGAATTTTGATATCCTGAAATTTAAAGGAAAAATCAATGTTAATGCATTATAAAATTGGTTGGATCAATTGTCATCTTATTTTTCTATAAATAAATTCACTGATAAAGAGAAGATCACTTTTGCTCTTTTAAAAGCATCATTGGCTGTTTAAAATTGGTGGGAAGTGTATAAAAAGAGATTCAGTGTAGATGATATTAGCCTTGAGGTAGAACCTACCTAGGATGATTTCATAGAAGCTGTAAAGGAAGAATAATACCCCATTAGAGTATATGCTAATTTGTATATAGAGTGGAAATAATTTTGCTAAGGTAAGGAACAGTCTATTCAAGATTACACTGACATTTTTCATTCTATACATATGAGATTGGGCATCTAAGAAAGTGAGAAACACAAAGTTCTCAAATATCGTGGTGGACTACAATGGTATATGTAGGGAGAAATAAAACTCTTCAATTTGGAAACCCTCAGTGAGGTGTAGTTCATAATGAAGATTGAGCAGAAGTATGGAAGAGTGAATATAAAAAGTTAGCCTTCAAAATAGAAAAGTGGTAAAGAAGGTTAAACATGAGGCCAAAATTAGAAGCAAAAGGAAGGAAAGACTGGGGAATTGTGTGATTATCATAAATATGGAACTCACTCTAAAGAAGAATGTCAAGCCATCAAGTCCCTGCTTTCTAAGTCACAATCCTCAACATCTACTGCTCTACCTCATACACAACCTATAGTTGAAAAGGATGAAGAAGAAATTGTAGATGCTGAGCCTGATGTCATAGTTGCTTCATCACAGACCCATAAGGAGTGACTAGATGACAAGGAAAGGTTGTTTTATTCTAAGTTATGGGTGAAAGGTAATCCTATGCATTTCATTCTTGATAGTGGGAGTTAAAAGAATTTAATTTTTGCTAATATTGTGAAAATCCTAAATTTGTCCATGAAGCCTCACCCAAAGCCATATAGTATTGGATGGTTGAGTCCAGGGAGAAACCTCTATGTCACCCATCAATGTCTTCTCTCATATGCAATAAAACCTTTCCAATATGAATTATTATGTGATGTGGTCAATCTGGATGTTTGTGATGTACTCTTTAGTCAACCATTCATGTATGATTGACATGGAATCTATGAATCAAGAACTCAAAGGATCACCCTCACTCTTGGAACAGGGTGCTATAGGATACCAAAGGTACCACCTTCCACATCTCTCTCTCTGATTAGTGTCAAGAAATTTATTCCCATGTTGGTCAAGCCACAAGAATCCAAAAGGCATGATATTCAGCCTTGATTACATAAACAATATAATAATAGAAGCCAATAAATAACAAGCTGAAGAAGTTCATGGCCTCCCATCCATAGATTAATGGTTAGATAAAGATGGTGAACAATCGGGCCCTATAGAGCTCCACAAAGTACAGCTCCATAAAGCACAGTCCATTCTAAGTATGCATCAGGAATCAAATCAAAACACAACTACCACACTTGATGACAAATCTTGATGCAATGGGGACCATTGCTTCTCAAGGAGGAAGGAATGATCTAGGCAACATTCCAGGCAATAATTTGGGTGATGGTTCTACCCCAATTGGTGGCAGGACTTCTGGGAGTCATAAATTTTACACCATAGATCCAATCGACTCACCATTTGAACCGTTGAAAAGATAAGAATGAGGAGAACATGATGAGATGGCATGGATCTCTGATTGATGGATTTTGACCCCCAAAAATCTAATGGAAGTGCCCAAAATTTAAATTTTAGTAGTGCACTCTAAAAATAGTAAGTTTCTCAAAATAGTAATTCCTCAAATTCTATATTGTTATAAATTATGGAAGTCAAACCACTTAATTTCCCTCGAGATTGGTGACCTTCCAAATCCTCCTCCTATCTTCAAAATGTGTATAAATGAAGATTTAACCAAAAATGGAAATCAAACATCTCTTTTTAGAGATAAGCATATGTTTGGATTTGTAAATTTTGATGAATAATATATCTCTTCTCAGAGATATCATTATTGTTATTGTGTTGTTATTATTTCTTGAATTATCTTTCAACCAAAGATTCTAAGTTTTGGATTAGTGGTATTAGAGTAGTTTGTCTTTAGAGTGTATGATCCTGAGGATGAGGTTAGATTACAAGAAGCTTGGGTGGAAAATAGAACCAACAGACTATTCACCTATTCGATCCGAATGACTTCAAATGACGAACAACGTTGAGACATCTGATCTTTTTAAGGAAATGGTGAATGAAGCCCTCCAGCAACAAAAAGCAAAGATGCTACAATAATTCACTCAAATTCTCCAACAAATTTTGATGGAAAATTCTAGCTCCTCATCTACAACCCCACATCCTTTCAATGCCCCAACACCCTTCATAATTCAAGTGAATTTTGATATCCCTAAATTTGAAGGAAAAATCAATGCTGATGCAGTAGAAAATTAGTTAGATCAATTATCATCTTATTTTTCTATAAATAAATTCACTGATAAATAGAAGATCACTTTTGATATTTTGAAAGCATCATTCCCTATCAAAAATTAGTAGGAAGTGTACAAAAAGAGATTCAATGTAGATGATATTGAACTTGAGGTAGAAGCTACTTGGGATGATTTCATAGAAGTTATAAAGGAAGAATAATACCCCATCGAAGTATATGACAATCTATATATAGAGTGGTAACAACTTCACCAAGGTAAGGAACAGTCTATTCAAGATTATACTGTCATTTTTCATTCTCTATCTACGAGATTGGGCATCCAAAAAAGTAAGAAACACAAAGTTCTCAAATATCATGGTGGACTACAATGGTATATATGAGGAGAAATAGAACTCTTCAATTTGGAAACCCTCAGTGAGGCATACAAGTTCGTAGTGAAGATTGAGCAGAAGTATGGAAGAATGAATATGAAGAGTCAGCCTTCAAAATGGAAAAGTGACAAAGAAGGTCAAACACGAGGCCAAAATTGGAAGCAAAATAAAGGAAAGACTATGGAATGGTTTGATTATCATAAATATGGAACTCACTCCAAAGAAGAATGTCAAGTCATCAAGTCCCTACTTTCTAAGTCACAATCCTTAACATCTACTGCTCTGCCTCATACACAACCTACAGTTGAAGAGGATGAAGAAGAGATTGTATATGCTGAGCCTGATGCCATAGTTACTTCATCATAGACCCAAGAGAAGTGGCTAGATGACAAGGAAAGGTTGTTTCATTCTAACTTATGGGTGAAAGATAAGCCTCTACATTTCATTCTTGATAGTGGGAGTCAAAAGAATTTAATCTCTGCTAATATTATGAAAAGCCTAAATTTGTCCATGAAGCCTCACCCAAAGCCATATAGTATTGGATGGTTGATTCCAGGGAGAAACCTGCATGTCACCCACCAATGTCTTCTCTCATATGCAATAAAACTTGTCCAAGATGCGGTCTTATGTGATGTGGTCAATCTGGATGTTTGCGATGTACTCTTTGGTTAGCCATTCAAGTATGATCAACATGGAATCTATGAATAAAGAACTCAAAGTATCACCCTCACTCTTAGAACACGGTGCTACAGGGTACCATAGGTACCACCTTCCACATCTCTCTCTTTGATTAGTGCTAAGAAATTTGTTCTCATGGTGGTCAATCCATAGGAATCCAAAAGGGCTGATGTTGCAGCCTTGACTACACAAACAATACAACAACATAAGCCAGTAAATAATAAGCTGAAGAAGTTCATGGCCTCCCATCCATAGAGTAATGGTTAGATATAAATGGTGAACAATTAGGCCCTACATATCTCCACAAAGTATAGCTCCACAAAGCACAGTCCATTCTAAGTATGCATCACGAATCAAATCAAAACATAACTACCACACTTGATGAAAAATATTAATTCAATGGGGACCATTGCTTCTCAAGGAGGAAGGAATGATCTAGGCAACATTCTAGGCAACAATTCGGGTGATGGTTATATCCTAATTGGTGGTAGGACTTTTAGGAGCCATAACTTTTGAACCGTAGCTCCAATTGACTCACCATTTAAACCGTTGGAAAGCTAAGAATGATGAGAACACAATGAGAAGGCATGGAGATTTGATAAATGTATTTTTACCCTTAAAAACTCAATATAAGTTCCCAAAATTTCAATTTTAGTAGTGTAGTCTAAAAATAGTAAGTTTCTAAAAATAGTAATTCCTTGAATTCTGTATTGTTGTAAATCATGGAAGTCAAACAACTTAATTTCCCTCAAGATTGGTGACCTTCCAAATCATCATCCTACCTTAAAAATGTGTATAAATGAATATGTAACTTGTAATGGAAATCAAACATCTCTTCTCAGAGATAAGCATATGTTTGGATCTATAAATTTTGATGAATAAAACATCTCTTCTCAGAAATAGCATTATTATTATTGTGTTGTTATTGTTATTTTGAATTATATTTCAACTAAAGATTATAAGTTTTGGATCACTCCATGGGTTCCTAAAAACAAGAAATAGATGCAAACTCATACCCCTCTTGGATGCAATTTCATAAAAAGCTACCTAGGATATAAGTGATTGTTCATGATGGAGGAGCCACCAATATGAGACCTCTTGTTATAGATGTGAATTTTACTTAGAGTAATATCCATTTATAGATGCATTTCTCCTAACTCAACCTGTAACTTCCATAGTGAGTGCTTGAACTTGCCCTTCCTTGGCTTGCCAAGTGAAAATGAAGGAGAATGAGTTATAGATTAAAATTTTTATGAAATATTTTCAATAAAAATGTGGAAATGACCTATGGGGAGGTAAAGAGTCATACCACCATGTTTTTAGCTACAAGTGCACTTGAGAAGTCCGTACAAGTGTTAGAGATAAGCCTATTTTCAAGGTAAAATTGCCAGTTCCTACATAAATCGACTTGTAACTACCACCTAACATGATTCTAACATAATTTGACCTTATCCACATTTTGATATACCTTGGTGACAAATATTTTTATTTTAAAGTCATTCAAAGTCATTTAATTAAGCTAAAAAGGTGGTCAAATGACCCTTTTAACACATGAGACCTAGAAAGTGGTCAATTTATGACTTGTAAACACATTTAAACCTATCAAAGACCATTTTAAGACATTTAAAAAATAAATTGAGCCTTTTAATAATTTTTACTATGGTTGACCAACATTGACTTTTGTTGATTAGGTCAGTACAAGGAAGATGGACTTCAACAGGGACTAGGGGAAGGGCAAGTGAGATATGTGGGATAATAGGAGATCCCATAGGGAATATGAAACTTTATTAAAATTTTTATAATAGTAGGGTTTATCCCAAATTTGACTTGGGGTCAAATTTGGTCAAAAGTTATTATTTACTATTTACCATCTTGTAAATACTCAAATTCACACTAATGTAAAAGCTATTCCTAACATAATGAACTATGTGTTTATCTTTATCAAATTGATCAGATAAACATTTTTAATATTTATCACAATATAATGGTCCTCACTGACCTGTACCTTCTCTTCCAAAGGTTCTCTCCTTTGCTCAATTCCATACTTGCTCAACTCTACTCTCTCTTTCAACTCATCACACACCATCAAACTTGCTCATACAAGCAATAAAAAAACCATTTTGAATAAATATAGGCTTCTTCACTCATCTTCAATCTGATTTTTACTTTAGTACATCCACTAATCACACTCCCTTTGATTTATTTCTTTCATCTCTATCTTCTGCTCTCTCAACATATCCACATCGAAGTCTAGAAACCATTACCTCAGTCTTTACACTTTATAGAGCCTTCATAAACATCAACTTCTAGGTCAACCATAATAATTTTTTTAACCCTTAATACTTATATCATTCTAAAACATAGCTCAATACCATCCTCACAAGTCAAACATAGCATCCATGGTTCACACTTAAGTAATTACACCTTTCAATTAGGCCTTAGTAGCCTTTATAGGTCTCATTAAGACCTATTACCCCTTTATCACTTCATTGAGCAAAAAAAGAACACATTATAACTTTTAAATACGTGGGTCCACTCCATATGATTTCTAAGACATCTTCAGGTGATTAACCCTATCAAAACACCCTTCTACTAAAGCACAATTTACTCAAACAGTAGTCTTGTATATAGTAGCACCATGAAAAAATGAATAGTCAAATTTGAAGATCAATATATAAAATTTTAAAAATATTTACACCTTTTAATAAATGTTTTTGGATGTGCCTTGAAGTTCTTTATAACTTTGGATTTTACACCATTATCAAATTCTATGTATATCAAAAGTTATAACTCAAACACTACAGACTAGTTTTCCTTCATAAATTTAAATATTTAGATTCCAATGATCACTGTGTAAATACAAAACATCTAACACTTGTCATCATCTTGTGTCCCCTATAAATTTTAAAAAAATACACTCCGTCGATCTCCTTGTGAGCTTTCTATCTTTAACTTTTTAATGCTCACCATTGATCATTGATTTATGCTTCCATGATTAAGACACTTGGCACCCTCACATGCCTTTTGAGAACATTGACTATTTGAATTAAACCACACCATTGATCTCATTTGTATGAACACTCATGTGCCATTGATCTTCTATCAAATCATCATGATTGAGACAATTGTCACTAGCACATGCAATCTCATGAACCTTTGACAAATTGACATCATGTGTGCCATTGATCTCTATCTGATGAGATCACATGCTTTGTTAGATCCTTATCTAGTTAGATTAATTTCTCATCATATATCTTCATCACTTGATTAAATGCTCATCATATATCTTTGATAGTGCAAATTTGGATAAGTATGGGAACTACTGTAATATACTTGGAAGACCAACTTTGCACCTTAATAACTTTTACTAAAATCAACCTCATGACCTAAAATTTGAACCACATGATCACCTTGCATAAGGGAATCTATCCATGTATCAAAATGCTCCTAAAACATTTAGACATGTGAAATATACCATCATTAAAATGATTACTTAGCCTTGTTTTCCAAGACGGCTACTTGAACCTAAACACTCTTATGATTGCTTATGATAAATTTCGTTCACTTTCATAAGCACTCCAAGCATTCATAAAACTTCATAGGGTATTTAAAACATGTCCATACCATCAATATCATCCATCAATTGCCTCACTGAATCAAACACTGAAGAATCATGTAGAACATTGAAGCTTATTGAAACACACGTTGTCATTATCATTCTAGCACACATGACACCTCATCAACACCCTTGGTCTCCTTGGAGACATTATTGACAACTCTCCAACAATTTCAAGACTTAAAATGATATGATATAAATAAGTGATTATCAAAATAGTGAGTTGGCCTAGTAAGGTAAAAAAGTCAAGGACTAGTATTGTCAAGCATTTATTGATTTAATTTCCATGTCTACACTTCCTTACATGTATCATTGAAATAAATTATCAAAGATAATGAATATCATGAAAAATGACTACACGAATTAAAAATTCTTGATAACAAACACATACAAGCTCTCAAACATTTAAAATTTTATCAATCACATATTACATGAACATATAGAAAGAAAATTCATGATAGATAATTTTAATTCGGTGACCTTGTGTTCAAATAAAATACTAAGAATACTAATGGTGATAAAGAAAATAAAATAAAATTTAAGTCAAATTGGTTGGGGCTATTTTTAATTATTGAAAAGATTAGCCTTAGAGTTTATCAACTAGCTACATTTGAAGGTAAGCTTGTTAAAAATATCATGAACATTATGCATTTGCATCGTTATTTTATATAGATAAGGTTTTTCAACTTTTAATCTCATATATTTTACTTTTCAAATATGGAAAAAATATAAAAAACATTCATATATTCTAAAAAAATACAAAAAATCAAACTATTTGCAAATGTCTAAAATCATGACCTATAAGCATATTATCATCGTGTTGGATTACATCTTTGTTATGTCATTTATATATATGTTCAATACAAATCATATTTGATTTTAAATACACAGTGCTTCTAATAAGGTATCTAATTGTGAAACATGACATCTTTTTACAGAACAAGGAAATAATCGTACACATAAGAAGAAGTCCTGATTGGAAATATATGTATACTTCAATCTAGACAAAGGCTCATCAGATAAACAATAACACACTGCACATATATCTCATATTGTAGACCTATC
The DNA here is from genome assembly GCA_037957365.1 of Torreya grandis. Taxonomy (NCBI): domain Eukaryota; kingdom Viridiplantae; phylum Streptophyta; class Pinopsida; order Cupressales; family Taxaceae; genus Torreya; species Torreya grandis. Next base: position 215,396 of record JARHVA010004110.1, read on the forward strand.
TATGTGCATTTTAAATCTATATTTTTTAATGCAATACAGTCACAAGGACCTTTTATATAGTTTTTTTTTATCATAGACCATAAATAATATTAATAAATCAGTCAATTTTAATGCTAATTCATATTTTTACATGGTTTCTATGCTAGACTAACCTTTAACCCAATAACCTTGCTCAGTTGGGGGCAACTCATTATTGTATATGAAATCTTTTACACGTTATAACTAACCACCACCTCTTTTCCACATTGAACTACAATAAACACAATTGACTTATTTTCATTCATATTTAACATGTGTCATGATGAATATTATTTTATTGTTGACAAATTTTTGGTCTTGCAAGCCAAAATTGGGCACCCCCTCAATTTTCTTTGCAAAAGTCATCCAATCCATGATTTGGCTAGATCATCCCTCTGTTTCCTTGTGCAAAATGTTCTCTGCCAGACCTTTCTCATGAAAAATCTAGGTATTTCCCTCATTCTACTTTTGCCAAGTGTATTTCAGCTTTGTCAAGATCAATTACTTCACCTACAATAGTGCATTTTGGGTTTCCCAAATGACTTGTAAAATTTTCATAAGCCAAGTCACTTGATAAACCTAGTTTGGTCTTGGTGGTGTAATTCAGACTTTGCAGATGTCTTTAATTATAAAGGTTTATAAGTAAAGTCACTTGCAAAACCTGATTTGGTCTTGATAGATCAAATCAGGTTTTCCAAGTGTCTTTACTTATTTGCCTTATCAGCTAAAGTTGATGTAAAACCTGAAGTAGAAGCTCTTGGGAAATCCGAAATGGTCTATCTAGTGCAAATCAGGTTTGTGCAGGTGCATCACTTGTCTACATTTATAAGTAGAAGTGATTGAAGAAGCCAAAATGGTCTAAGTAGTTCATAAAAGATAGCAAATTTCCTTCAGAGGGCATTTTAATATCTTGAAGGATGTTTGTAAAAAGTCTGAAGGGTAAGTGTCTTTCTAGAGGGCACTTTGGAAAAGAAAGAGGACTTCTTCAATTTTTTGAAGGGTCATTGTAGAATTCTTGAAGGGTATGTGCCCTTATAGAGGGCACTTAGGTGGTGCACAAGACCCTTAAAATTCTTTCAAAAGGCAACTTTGGACTCAAAGTGTCCTTGCAGAGGGTACCTTGGTCGGTGGCAGGACCAAATAAAAAGTTCCAAAGGGGATTTTTGAGGCACAAAGTGCCCTTAAAGAGGGCACCTTGAGAAAGATAAAGACCATTTCAGAAAGCCCAAAGGGCACTTTTGGATGAAATAAACCCTTGCAAAGGGAAAATGGCTGAAGAAGGAGATAAATTTCAAAATCTTGAAGGGCACTTGCCCTTCGAGAAAAGGAAACAAGCAGAAGGAGTTTTCCTTCGAATAAAATGTCTGAAGGACATGTCAAAGAAAAGCCCACCTATAGAAAAGACCTGCAAAGAGAAAGTAAAGAAAAGACCAAGGCAAAGGAGAAGTTGAAAGAAAAAGATAAAACATAGGCAAAGACAAAGCAAAAAAGATAAAATAAGGAACATTTCTAGCTACTGAAAAAGACAAAGGACATAATCAATGACCACTCAGACCAAGACAAGTGGCATAGACAACTCAACAGAAGGAGTTAATATTTTTAGGTAGAATATATCTACCAAAAACCATTAAATAGATTGGTTTTTGAACTATAGAGGAGAGCAGTCCATGTTTTCACATTTCAGCATTAATACACAGCCAGTTACACCCAATAATGAAGAGAGCATGATCCAGCCACATCAACTTGGGGATGGATTTATCAATTGTTAGGAGTATCCCATGCTTTTGAAGGACTAGGACAACAAGGGCGGTGACTTGGACATCTAAAACATGGCTCTCCCATATGTAGTTGGAAGAATATGACATCATCATGGTCTTTTAGTCTCTACAAAAGTGTTTAACTCAACATGGGTTTCCATTCCTTGATTTGTCAGCTATCTTGTTTCCAGTTCTCTATATATTAATAACTTCTCATTTGAGAAAATATATCTCAGCTTGTATGGTGAAGCCTTGAAGGAATTTACCTTGAATCAGAAGAAGCATTTTTACCTCCATTTGAGCTTGCACTTTTGCATATGTCTATGGTTTTATCTTGTGTTAAATCATTTTCTTTTCATGATTTCATAAGTTTATTCTAGCATATCTAGTGTATTGTGAGTTCTTCTCTTGTAGGTCAACAAGAAGTGTCCATCTCAAAGTATAGGCACATGTGAACATGTTGTCCATAGTGTGTATTAGAACACCTCTAGTAGTTATTCCTCCCTGTATCTCCATAGGACCCCCTATTAAAACACTGATGCAGAAAAGGTTTTAAATTGAATGAAGTGTATGCTTGCTTATCTCTGGTGTAAAGTGTATGTCAAAGCTGCGTAGACCAATCATTTTGGTGCATTGTTGCTTTAGTTTAGGTTCTAATTTTAGTATTTCTCTCCCTTTTCATCCCTCCCCATTTTAAAAAGTAGGAAAGCCAGGGCCTTAAGGTGCATCAAGAGGATATTTCCCCTAATCTAGAGATTCATCCCTCATGTTTACAACCCACAACAAGAGGGATGTCTCCCTTGTGTCGTATGGAGGAAGAGAGCTGAGCTTCCCTTCAGAGGGTGCAATCCATTGTGTTAATAGTTTTTGGCATGCCTGATGGGATAATTTTTATGTCCTACAAGTTTTAGGATTGGTGTTGATCTTGATATTGTTAAAAAAATCTAAAAGGAGCTATATTCAGCACCTGGTGACTCCATTCATGAACCAAGTATTTAGTTAATGACCAAACTGGCATCCCATGCCAAAGGTCATTATAATATCTTCTTTTATGGGTATCCCTTTTGAATTTTTTGAGTTACCTTTAAACTCAACAAAAAGGTTGATGTTTGCAAATACCCACCCTTACGTAGTAAGCCATTTTCCTAAGCTAGCCATAAAATATACCTACTCAAGGAGACCCCTATTAAATCCTTTCATAGCCATGACAGCCCTTAGGGCTTTCCCTTTTGTGGCCTTCAATGGCCAAAGTCCCTTGAACCTTCAGCAGTATGACCCAATTCTAAGTACAACTCTCTAAAGTGTACCTCCCTTTAGTGGAGAGGGCCTAATCACTACTATTGAGCATATTAAAAACATAGAAAACCTCTGTAACATCTATAATATCACTTAAAAAAATGTAGCCATTAGATTGCTAGCCTTGTCCTTCAAAGAGAAAGTTCTGAACTGGTATGGGACCTTGCCTATGAACTTAGTTAGCTCATGGAATGAGTTAGGAGCCCTCCTGACCAATAGGTTTGGGGAAAAAAGTGACCATTTATCTCTAGTTGAGCAGTTAACCACCATGAAGATAGCCCCACATGAGTTTATGCAAGATTTTAACTCTAGGTTCCAAAATACTTGGGACATGATCCCAATTCTTGTGAGGCCAACACCAAGCTATGTTTCCCCTTACTATTTGAAGGCCCTAAATAGTGACATTATTATCATGATATAGTCCATGGGTGGAAACACTCTCCCTGCTGCTTATGAGATAGCCATAACTATTGAAAATTACCTTGTTCAAGTAGGAAAGATAACTCCTAAACCTCTTATGCCACTCTTTCCTAATTTACAGCCTTCAGTCTAGCCTACTTTAGCTCCTCTACCTAATCAAGAGAAACTAGTTACTACCCCTGCAAATGACATCCATGAAGTTAAGATCCTATTATAGAGTATTACTAATGAGTTAGTTGCCCTCAAGAGATAACAAGCTCAAAGTTAGAGGCCAAATCAAGGCTACCAATAGTTTAGGTAAGCGAATAGGCCTCCCTTCCAAAATTATAATCAAGGGAAAGGTCAAATTACACATGTCAAGCCTTATCAAAGCTATAATCCAAATGCCCTTTCATCTTCCAAGGCTCTTATCCCCACTCAAAATAATTTGGTGCAGGAGCAACCCAACTATCCACCCTTGGAGCATGGCCAAGAATAGGTTGCTTATGTCAGTGAGGTACCAAATCAAAGCATGACTACATAAGGTGATCAAGCATCCCAATTCTCAAATTTTGAGATGTTAACACAACTTGGAATAGATAGTAGGTAGGCTCAATCTGATTCCACTCTTATGAATCATTTGGAAGGAGAGTTCTATACATTTAACTACGTGGGGAACACAAGTAATCATAATATTGGTGTTGCATCTAACACTAGATCCAAAAGGAGAGCCATTAATGAAGCTCAAGTAGCCACTCAAGCACCTACCATGTCTCCTTCACCCAATCAAGTAGGAAGTGTACTTGAATCAGCCCTAATACCATAAGCAAATCAAAAGTTTCCCAATTATAGGCCAATGGTTGCAGCTTTAGATCCTCAGGTTGCACCATAGGTTATAAATGTTCCCAAGGAGAACTCTAAAAGGGGTAATACTTTAATCAATATAGTGGACCAAATGAAGAAGCTGCACATGAACATCTCATTATAGGATTCTTTAACATTATTAGGAAAAAAAGATATACTCCAAAAGGAAATGTACGGGCTGGGTGAGCAAGCTGTCCCAACAAGAAATGATAATGTGTTGGTAGTAAATGGGGCTCCTCCCATGGTTGGTCAAGTAAATAAAGATGAGATGGTCCCTCACTTCTATTTATCCCTAATTATTGGGGTTTTCTTGGTCCATAATTTCATCATTGATAGTGGAGCAAGCACCTCAGTTATGCCCAAACACATAACTGATAAGCTAGGCCTCAAGTATGAGCAAGTTGGATGGATAACCAACTAAGACCTTGAGAGTGGCAAGAGGCTTGAATATGACTCTCTATGCCTATCCAACCTTCTTAATTCCCCATTATGTGGTAGTGGTAGATGTTCCTCCTTACTTTGTTCTTTTCTTGTCAAGGGATTTCACATCTAAGATAGGTGGATACTTGGCAGCCAACTGGTCTTACATGGTTTTCCAAAAAAAGTATAAAACTAAATTGAAGATTGAGTTAGAGCCCATCCAAAAATATCACCTGGAGCCATACTCACCCAAAGTGGTGAATGTGAACTATGCAAACATTGATGAAAAAGAGCTCTAGGTGGATCAATATCCATCATCTTCCCTTTTAGGAGTTGTTGACTTGCTCCTAGATGAATGGGGAAATGACAAATTTGATCATGATCTTTACAAGTTCATTGAAGAAGCTGGTCTTGGAGTCTACTACATGCATGAGAAAGATGCGTTCATGCCAAAATTGATGAAGATAGACCAAGAGGATTGTGGTTTGTGGTAGCTATTCTTTGATGGATCTAAAAGCAAGTTGGGAGCTGGTGGTGGGGTAATGCTAGTTTCACCTTCAAAGGATAAATACTTCTCAACTTTCAAGTTTTAGTTCTCTTTCACCTGTAACATAGAAAAGTATGAGGCCCTTGTTCATGGCCTAAAATGGGCAAGGAAGAGAGGAATTAAATAATTATAGGTGTTTGGAGATAGTGAGTTGATTGTAAACCAAGTGAGAGGTCAAAGTTTGACCAAGAAATCCTTACTCAAGTATTACAAGCACAAACTATGGGACCTTCTAGAGAAATTCATTGCTTTCAACATCACCTCCATTCCAAGAGAGGAGAACAAGCATGCTGATAGACTAGCAATAGTTGGTGCTCAATTTGACATCCCAAAGGGGATGAGACAAAGTAAGAATTAGCATCATTTAAAGGTGATTGTGAGGCCCTCCATACTAGATAATGTCACCAATTGGTAGGTGTTTAAAAGTGACCAATAAATAACACTTTTATTATAGGAAGAAGCTAAGTTTGCTTCCAAAAATCAGTCTAAGCTACAAAAATAGTATGATGGGCAGATTATTCGACTAAAGACCAACAGGGTTCCCAAAGCTTTGGTAACTCTTGATAGCATTTTTAATGAAGATGACCAACTCAACAGAGACAAATCAAGTATGCCAACCAAGAATGAAAATTATGAAAGGGTAGGGATCTACAAAGATAAGTTGCTTGCACTTGAGAAGGTGTGTACCAATGAGGAAAAGCATGATTTCATTATGTTATGTCAAGAGTTTGCTGATTTCTTCACTTGGGAGTATGATGATTTGAAGGGCTTTGATCCAAGCTTGGCCAAACACACCGTTGAGATAGAGGAAGGTGACAAACCCATCAAGCAAAAGCAAAGGCCAATCAATCCAAAGATTGAGCCTCTCATGAGGAAGGAGCTCACCAAATTGATCAAGTCCAAGATCATTTTCCCTATCAAACACTCTTCTTGGTTGGTCAATTTGGTCCCTATTAGGAAGAAGAATGGAGAAGTTAGATTGTGTGTGTATTTTAGAGACCTAAACAAAGTCTTACTATCCCCTTCCAAGTATGAAGCAAATTCTTTAGATCATGATAGGTAGTGAAAGGTTATCCCTCCTAGATGGCTACTCTAAGTACAATCAAATCTTGGTGCAATAATGTGACCAATACAAGATAGCCTTTACCAACAAGTGGGGAACATACGCCTACAGGATGATGCCATTCAGATTGTCAAATGCTAGAGCTACCTTCCAACATGCTATGGACATGGATTTCTAAGGTTTGATCAATGACATTGTGATGGTTTATCTTGATGATGTGATAGTCTTCTCCAAGGAGGCAAGTGAACACTTGAATCACCTGAGGCAAATATTTGAAAGGTTTTGAGAGTTTGGAATCTCTCTCAACCTAAAGAGATGCATGTTTGTCATCCACGAAGGCAAGCTCTTGGGCCATGTCATTTCAAAGGAAGGCCTGTACATTGATCCAGAGAGGGTGAATGCTATCTTAGAATTATCCTTGCCTAGTCACAACAAGGGCCTATAAAGTTTCTTTGTTAAGATAAATTTCATTAGGAGATTCATTCCTAACTTTGTTGAGCTTGTCAAACCACTAACTTCCATGCTAAAGAAGGATGAGACCGTTTCTATGCTATTTTCACTTTCTACATTCAAAGAGAGAATTAAGAAACTAAGAAGAATGGTCAAGGCTTGTATGTACTTGGATATAGTCGTGCGCACCGTAATCCAGATGAAGTGAGAACTCCTCTTTGGTTGTGGAGGATGACACTTACAAAAGAAAGAGACTAAGACAAAGAAGGCGTTAGATGAGGAGATGGTGGGCTGCCAAGCGAAAGCTTGATCCCAAAAGCAAAAGCTTGAGGAATGCCAACCCACTGATTAATAAAAAGATGTCTGATAAAGGATAGAATGATAAAAGACTGCAAATGATAAAGACAGAATGAAAAGTGGAAGTAAATGCTTACCTAGAAGATGCTGTCGGCCTGGTCACAGTCGCTGGCGTCGGTGGTCCTACCGGCGTCGGTTGTCAAAGATGTCGACGTCAGTTAGTCTGTCGACATCAGTGGGGGAAGTGACTGGCATCAGTCGGGGTAGTAATCCGTGGATGAGGTCTGGACGAGTTTTGGTCTGTGGATGGGTCTGAGACAGAGTTTTGGTCTTGGTTGAATGGTCTGGGGGTCTGGGTCCAAGAGTCTGGTTTTGGTTAATGGTCTGCGAGTCTATGCAAAGGTCTGGGACAATGGACAGAATGTCAAAAAGGGACAGAAGGGTAGAGGAGGCCAATAGGGAGACAGGGAGATGAGGATTCAGGTCTGGTCTGGTCTGGGGATAGGGAGTGCTGAATCTAGTTCATAATACTTATAAGCAAAATAACTAGAAAACACAATGTAAGTACAAACAAAATACTTATCTGTGACTGGCTGAAGGAGTGTTGATGGTGCTGTTGCTTATGCTATTGACGAAGGTAGAGTCCCTATTGTTAATGTAGAAAACTGATGCAGAGTGCCTGGAGAGTGCTGCTTGATGTGTACTTACAGCAAAAGAGTTAGCAGTGGAAGAGAGAGGAGCGAAAGATTGACAGGTTGAAGGATTCCAGGAGTCTCATGCGAGAGAGAGGCGAAGGAGAGATAACGGATGCCGAAAAATTGTTATGAAGGCTGCCGATGATGGCAATATCACCGACGTCGGTCGACAGTTGATCGACGTCGGCGATTGGAAGGCAAGAAAAAGGCTAAAAATAGCCTTTCGTCCGTTTCCCAACTGCTGGGTCAGCGAGTCCGAGGAAGAAACGGTCGAAGGTAGCTAAATGGATGCGAGAGGTTAAAGGGGAGAAGTTGAAATGGGAGTCTAAGTATTAATATTGGCCATGTGGGGAATGAAGGGAATCCAAGAAGGGTATCCAAGGGTGGTGAGGTGGCAAGGGAGAGAGGGAAAAGAGATTTTATTAATTTAAAATAGGATATTTATTTCAAATTAATAAAACATGGGTTAGGAGTGGTTAAGTAGACTAAAGGGGACTAAGAGGGGGAGAAAGGACTAAGGGGTAGACACGATTTCAGTGTCTACATTTGCCCCTTTTTGTCTTGTTGGTTGTTCTGGGTGAACTGCAAGACAAAAACAAGAGTGATTGCCCCAAGTGAGGGATAAGGTTGATTTCGTCTTGTTGGTTGTTCAAGTGAACTGTAAGACAAAAACAAGAGGATTGGGTTGCCCCGATTATGGATGAGGTATTCCCCCTCAAAGCAGGAGTTGAGGGAAGGGAACCTGAAATCGAGTGCTGATTTGACAAAGAGTGGATGAAGATGGGGTGAGGGTGAACACTGCAAAAGTTGTGATTGCACGTATACCACTTCATGAGATGGTCGGGTCAAATTGTCGCAGGTCGAGGATTGAGGAGTGCCAAAATTAAAATAATTGGGCCCCAACATTTAGTCATCTGCTGATTAGGTTATTCAATCTAAGCTGAAGCTCCAATGGTCGTCGTGTTTCAGGTATCCTGAGCTCAGGAAGTGCTCCTAAAAACACAAAAATTCACAAGTAGTGGGGATCAACCGGCTTGCAATCCTATACTTGTGAGGGTCATAAATAGTCTGCGCACAATTTTGCTATCCATTCGTGAGGTAGCATACATGCAAAAACAACCAAGACAAAGTCACTTTGGAAGTGGTTAGAGTTAGAGGAGATAGGCGTGATCTCCAAGGTTTGGTGGGCGAGGTGGAGGAATGGATGAAAGGATGTGGCCGAGCTAACCTCAGAAGACGTTATGTGATCTGAGTGCTGCCTACATAGCCCTTGTGGAAGGGCCTCAGGCCAATGTAGTTCTCCCAAAGAGGGAGGAAGAGTTGAATTGATTGGTTGGTCTTGGTCGAGGTCAAGGTCATGGTCAAAGGATTGGTCAAAGGAAAGAATGGTTTGTCCATCAAGGAGATGAACAAACGAGGGTGGTCGAGCTAACCCCAGAAGACGTCGTGTCATCTGAGTGCTGCCTAGCCCAGATTGGAAGGGGCCTCAGACCAATGTAGTTCAGACTAGGGGTCCGAGTGGTAGACAGGTGGTCAAAGTGGTTGATAGATTGGTCTTGGTCATGATGAATGATGAGGGGAAGATGATGTTGCAGCCTTTTCCATATTGTGTGATGGTGTATTCTACAACATTGGTTGAGGGGTCTTTCATCCCTAATAATTTTTCATAGTCGTGATGGATGTATGCTAAAAATGAATTGAGGTCTATTTATGCTTCAGCAAGTATTGGTTTATGCTTAACATAAATTGTGTCTGGTCGATAGTTTCCATGTGTATTGGTGTCCATAGAAACTATGTAAAATGGACTAGGTCATGTCATTGGTCTGAAAATGTTTGATTGGTTTGGTTTAGGTTTGGGTTTGGTTGGATAGATAATGATTTGGTTGGAATGCGTGACCAAAGATGTGTCAAAGTGAAGGGCGAATTGCTCTTTCATTGACAAGGACCAGCATGATGGCATAGGTAAGGGGTTGTTTTAAAAACAAAAGACCCGTTTATGCATTACGTCATTGACCAGTGGTTGTGTTAGAGCAGTAAGTGAATCACTTGACGTTAAGTGAGCTCAAAATCCCTTGAGTATGTAGGGGTGATAGGATTGATAATGAGATGGAAGGGGGAACCCTTTTTGGCAGGAACAACTTTGCCCCTTTTATAGATGACCCTGAGAATGACTATAGACAAGTCCATGACTCTAAAGTTTTGTCAGTCAGTTTTTTTTTTTGAAGGGCAGACTGATCGATGCGGGAAGCCTGCGATGGGATATTGTCTTGCTTTGTGGTCATGTCGTGAAGTTGATCGATGCGGGAAGCTTCAGAGATAGTGCTGTGTATGTAGCAAAATTTATGCATAGCCATCCTTCGAGGGAGTGGTCTATATTCTACTTTTTATGTTTTTGTTATGACTTTGGCCTAGCTGTCCTTCAAGGGAACAGTCTAGTAAATACAACAATGATGATGCAGCTATCCTTCAAGGGAGCAGTCTACATTTATAGTTTTATGACCTTGGAATATGCATCCCATTTTTGATATATATTTGATTGATTTTGCTGACTGGAATTTTGGTCATGGACTTGACTATAGAGGTTTAGAGGGTTTCCATTTTATTAGGACAAAGCGTTCATGCTTGCCAAAAGGGTTAGGATTGAGGGTTGAAAGGAATAGGAATGACGGTGACAGGGACTGCTCAAGGGATCGAGCTCAAGTTAAACGTCAAATGAATAATTACTTCACTAATAGTGGATTGGTCAAAGAGGCAAGACATAAAGGGGCTCAGGTTCTGACAAAATCCTGACCCATGATTGTGTTATGATGCAAGGTTCGAGTCAATTGGGAGCAAACTTGCCCCATTTGCTTCGTTCCAAATTAGTCACATGTTGATTGATGTTGAAGGAGTTGGTCAATGTTTGGTCGAAGTTTGGGGTCGATGCTGAAGAAGTTGGTTGATATTTGATCAAGGTTTGATTGAGGTTGGTTTGAACATTTGGTCTAAGATAGACTGAATGTTTGGTTGAGATCGGGTTGAATATCTGGTTGAGGTCTAGTCGAGGTTTAGGATTAAAAGAGTGATTGATATGTGGTCGAGACTTGGTTGAAAGGTTGGTCGAGGCTTGAATGAAAGTTGAATTCCCCCAGCGGCTAGGGAGAATGTTTGATAGATTGGTCAAGGTTGGTTGAGGCTTGGTGGTCAGATTGACTGTGTTGATGTCGAATAAGGGGGTTAAAGGCGGCGAAGGGACCATAGTCTGCCGTGGAGATCCCGGTTTAAGTGATGAGGTTTGAGAAGCATGGGTCAGTGTTGCTGATTTATCAAAGGGGTGGGTAAGAGGATCCTTGGTGAGAAGGAAATCTTTTCTCCATTGTTGATGAATGACAGCTTTAAGAGCGCAACAACGCTCAGTGTCATGTCCCAGAGTGTGATGATAATGACAGAATTTAGAGTTGTTGAACTAAGATGGTCTTGATCTGAGAGTTGATGAGTGGGGCAGTGAGGAGGTTGAAGGTTTGTTGACGATGTGGTCAAGAAGAAAGGTGTCTTTCTCCAAGTATTGGTGAATGACAACCTTGAGGGCACAACAATGCTCAGTGTCGTGCCCAGGCGTGTGATGATACGCACAAATCTGAGTGTCATCAAACTAGGGCAGTTTTGGTCTGAGGGATTGATATGGTTTAAGCGGCGGGAGATTGATGCGAGAAGACTGCAACAATTGCTGCAACAACAGGGCATAAGAACCTGCTAATGGGTCTGAGTGTTTTGTTGCAGTGAGGGTTGGTGACTTTGGTTTGAGAGGCGTTGGTCGATGGATTGGAAGAGATATATGTCTGATGGGTTGAGAAAGTAATGGAGGTGACTTGCCTCTGTGAGGTATTGGAGTAGGAAGCACCCCTATTAAAGTGGACGGATACGGGCCCAAAATTGAAGGTAATGATGAAGGTAGGGGAGGAATCCTCTGGTGTGGTTGAATGGCCTTCATTGGTTTAGGGCGAGGGCCACTATTATGCGAGGCGAGGTTAGATTCGGGCTTGAGTTCGGATGTGGACAGAGGTGAGTGAGATGTAACAATCTCAAGCAAAAGACAAGAGGAAACCGTGATTGGGTCTTCCTCGATCGAAATGGGTGAAGAGACTGGTTCTTCTCTTGGTGGAGAAGAAATAGGAGAGTGTGAATCTATAGTCGGATAGAGCGTAGGGATGGTCATGGTCTCAATGTGTGGTCTAGGCATGGGGAATGTATGATCCCCCATTGATGACAAAAAGGATGAGGGTGAGGCAGCCGGTGTGGGTGCCATCAAAGCATCCTCCAATATGAGAGAGGTCGATGGAGGATTAATAGGAAAAGAAAGTTCTTCACCATATGGAGGAGGAATAGGGGAAGAAGGGTCTTCCACCTGTGAAGGAGGTTGGTCAGAAACAAGAGAAAAGACAGTGTCGACCGTGTGTATATCATGGTCTTGAGGGTCATTGGTCATGGTCTGGATATTGTTTTGAGTAGGCGGGTGATTAGGAAAGGGTTGCTTGAAGATGTCAAGGTTTTAGTTGGCCAGAGAGTTTGGGTTATCTAGGATGAGATATCCCTTGTCTAGCATGTCTTGGATGATGTTTTTGAAGGTTTGATAGTTATCCGTGTCATGACCTTTGACACGGTGATAGTTGTAAAAGTGGTTCTCCCTATACCATGCAGGGATAGGTGTTGAGGGGTCGAATTGATGTGGTCGGATTGAAGGGAGATTGAAGACCCCCTGCTTGACAAGTTTATCCAAGACAGAGGCATATGACTCTCCAATTGGAGTGAATTGACGTTGTATGGATCGACGTTGAAAATGTTTATTGATGTAGTCTGATGTTGAGGATTGAGATCGGTTGGTTATTGTTGAAGATGATGGTCTAAAGATGACAGTGTTTGCTGACCCCTTGAACTGGGAGTGGGCAGAAGAAGGTTTGGATGAAGAAGGGTCATTAGATTTTGTGTTGTTATTACGCAATTTGACCTTATTTTTGTCGATAGCACAGAGTTCAAGATTTTTTGCCATGGTGAAAGCTTCGTCAAAAGTGCGGAATGTCTGGATATGCAAGGTAGAAGAGATGTGGCTAGCACATGCTTGAGAAAAGAGCTCAATGAGCTCAGGTTGAGGCAAGGAGAAGGAGAGCTGGTTAATCAAGCCTCTCCAATGGGCGACAAAATCGACTATTGATTCGTCATCAAATTGCCTGATGGAATAGAGGTCTGTGATTGAGACTTGTTTAGTGATGTTGATAGAGAAATGGTCGAGAAATAATTGGGCGAGTTGAACGAAGGAAAAGATAGAATGTTTGGTAAGAGAATTATACCAGTCAAGGGTGGGGCCAGAAAGAGACATAGGGAACGTGCATAAAAGTAACGCATCATCATGGGCAATAAGGTAACAGGCATGTCTGAATGCCTGAAGATGTTGTTGTAGGTCCTCCTTACTCTGAAAGTGAGTAAATTTAGGGAGCTCCCACTGGTTGGGATAAGGTCGAATGGGCACAGAAGGATGGATGGGTTCGTTGCAAATTTGCTCATATGATAGAGCATTGCTTGAACCAGAGATGGAGGTCTCAAGACTAGACATTTTATCCATCAGCATTTTGATGATGTCTGCTGACGGATTGGCAGGCGAGGCACCCCCTAAGTTGTAGGGTGCCTGGAAGGTGGTCGAAGAGGCATATGACGTACTTGGTTGTGCTTGTGTAGGCACAACATATGGATAGTACGTCATAGGGATAGATGTCGTGGTCAAAGGGTCTTGTGTCATGAAATTAGAGGACACAAATTGACTAGATACCGCCATAGGTGGTTGAGTGGTGGCACTGGTAAAAGGATAGGTTGTCACTCCCACATGTATAGGTGCAAGAGTGGGCGAGGTCGAGACAACCAAGTTCTGGTATGGTGTAGAATTCGGTTGAAAGGTGTGAAGTTGAGGGGGTAATGACACCCCAATAGAGGTAGGTTCGAAAATAGATGAGGAGGCCAAACTTTGTGTATTGGCCATGGTCGAGTGACTGGTCGAGACAATGGGCTGAGTCATGATGGGTTGGGTAGCGGATGATGTCGATGTCATTGCCGTTGCAAGTGAAAGGTCCCACATTTGGTTTCTTGCGAGATAGTTTTGGAGGGCTTTGACATTGAGGTCCAAGAATCTTTCGAAATCTTGGTCCCCTTCAGGGACGATGGGAGTCTGAGTCGGGGTCGATCGAGTAGGAGTTCTTTCAGTCTCTGAGTGGAACTCCATTATAGAACTGGTTATGGATAGGGAAGACGAAAGCAGTTGATGTCTCACGTGGTCAAGAAGAGCCTTGGTTTGACTGCATGTCAAAACCATTCAAGGCAAAAGGTGTCAAGTTTCAGAAACTGTGTTTTCTCAGTTTCAGAAACTCAGAATGTGGTTTTTGGCAGAAAAAGGGTCGGGTTTTAGGCTGCTATTTTTAAAAAAAAAAGGGACTATGATAGTGACCGATGTCAGTTGAAAAACTGATGTCGGTGATATCAGATGGCCGATGTCGGTCAGATAACCGATGTCGGCGAGAAGGGAGGCCGACGTCAGTGATAAAACTGATGCTGGTGACTGTGGTTTTCCAGAAACTCAGTGAATTTGAAGATTCTTGGAAAAAAGGAAGAAGAGCGTCCTCACTAACTCAAACAAGCAGATAAGAACAAAGAAATAAATGGAGACAGGCAGATACTAAGCGTTAAATCCTAAAAATCAACTTTTAGAATCTTGTGGCTTATGCCTTAAAGTGATGTTTGGGAGGTTGGTTGGAAGAAGGGTCCTAGAAGAGGTAGTCTGTGGATGGTTTTAGGTTTGTTTAGGCGCTCAAGAAGTCTGTGTTAGGTTCGGTACGTGGCCTGGTGCTAAGGAGCAAGCTCCCCTCACTTCACGAGCCCAGTGATGAGCTGGTCTCACTTAGCCAAAATATACCTTGCCTAGAGATTATCCTCCACCAGAGAACGGAGTGGGCTTTCCCCTTGGTGGTGAAATCCAAGTGGGATTGTCGGGACAGAGTAAGGTATCTGCTGGGGGATGAAATCCCAGTCGGGCCTTGTCTCAGGTAAGTTTGATGTTTGATTTAGTGCAAGTGGTTCGTTTGTGTAACATCAAGTGGACTACGATTAATTCAATATGTGGTTATTAATTACTAAGTGTGGACTAATAAATGCAAGCAAGCAGAAATGTAATGCAACGTGTTTTAAGCCCCAAGTCAAAATATGGAGTTGGAATGAAAACAAGTTGAGAAAGGGTTTGAAGGATATGATTTTTGACTAGTCTAGAGGTGCAAGAAAAGAAAGAAAAGTTCTTTTTATTATTGCTTATGATGTCTTTTAGAAAAGAAGAAAGAGGTGAAGAGGGAGAAACCTAATGCACCTAAATGAAAAAAGAAGGAAAGGAACCCAAGAAAGGCCCTAACGGTCCCACCAGGCGTGCCAGAATGTTTCTATGTTATTTTCGCTTTTAACATTCAAAGAGAGAATTAAGAAACTAAGAAGAATGGTCAAGGCTTGTATGTACCTAGATATAGTCGTCTGCACCGTAATCCAGACGAAGTGAGAACTCCTCTTTGGTTGTGGAGGATGACACCTGCAAAAGAAAGAGACTAAGACAAAGAAGGCGTTAGATGAGGAGATGGTGGGCTGCCAAGTGAAAGCTTGATCCCAAAAGCAAAAGCTTGAGGAATGTCAACCCACTGATTAATAAAAAGATGTCTGATAAAGGACAGAATGATAAAATACTGCAAATGATAAAGACAGAATGAAAAGTGGAAGCAAATGCTTACCTGGAAGATGCTGTCAGCCTGGTCACAGTCGCCGGTGTTGGTGGTCCTACCGACGTCGGTTGTCAAGGATGCCGACGTCAGTTAGTCTGCCGATGTCGGTGGGGGAAGTGACCGGCGTCAGTCAGGGCAGTAATCCGTGGATGAGGTCTGGATGAGTTTTGGTCTGTGGACGGGTCTGAGACAGAGTTTTGGTCTTGGTTGAATGGTCTGGGGGTCTGGGTCTGAGAGTCTGGTTTTGGTTAATGGTCTGAGAGTCTGTGCAAAGGTCTGGGACAATGGACAAAATGTCAAAAAGGGTCAAAAGGGTAGAGGAGGCCAATAGGGAGACAAGGAGATGAGGATTCGGGTCTGGTCTGGTCTGGGGATAGGGAGTGCTGAATCTAGTTCATAATACTTAGAAGCAAAATAACTAGAAAACACAATGCAAGTACAAACAAAATACTTACCTGTGATTGGCTGAAGGAGTGCTGATGGTGCTATTGCTTATGCTGTTGACGAAGGCAGAGTCCCTGTTGTTGATGTAGAAAATTGATGCAAAGTGCCTGGAGAGTGTTGCTTGATGTGTACCTACATCAAAAGAGTTAGCAATGGAAGAGAGAGGAGCGAAAGATTGATGGGTTGAAGGATTCTAGGAGTCTCATGCGAGAGAGAGGCGAAGGAGAGATAACAGATGCTGAAAAACTGTTATGAAGGTTGCCGACGCTGACAATATCGCCGACGTCGGTCGACAGTTGACCGACGTCGGCGGCTGGAAGACAGGAAAAAGGCTAAAAATAGCCTTTCATCTATTTCCCAACTGTCGGGTCAGTGAGTCCGAGGAAGAAACGGTTGAAGGTGGCTAAATGGATGTGAGAGGTTAAAGGGGAGAAGTTGAAATGGGAGTCTAAGTATTAATATTGGCCATGTGGGGAATGAAGGGAATCCAAGAAGGGTATCCAAGGGTGGTGAGGTGGCAAGGGAGAGAGGGAAAAGGGATTTTATTAATTTAAAATAGGATATTTATTTCAAATTAATAAAACATGGGTTAGGAGTGGTTAAGTGGACCAAAGGAGACTAAGAGGGGGAGAAAGGACCAAGGGGTAGACACGATTTCAGTGTCTACAGAGACATTCATGTGGATAGCAAGATGAATAGAAAAATTTGAAGGCATCAAGTAAGCTATCACCCAAGCTCGAACCCTGGCTAGTCTAAAATTCTCCAAGGACTTCAATCTATACACCTTTGGGAATGAAGTGGTAATCTCTACTATGCTCACTCAAACAAATGGTGAGAATTTAGAGCAACCTCTTGCTTTTTTCAGCCAAGGTTGAGAAGGATATGAGGTTAGATACATGTATGTTTAGAAGTAGGTGATTGTATTTATACAAAGTCTAAATAAGTTCAGACATTTGTTGTCTAGCATTAAAGTTCACATGATGGTGCCACATCCTAGTGTAAAAGACTTCTTACTGAATCGAGACTTGAATGAGAAAAGGGCAGGTTGGATCACCAAAATAATGGAGTATGAGGTAGAGATCAAGACCAACAAGATGGTAAGAGGAAGAGGGCTATGTGAACACCTCACTACAAACTTGAAAGACCCAAAGGAGGATGTTTTGGTACTCCAAGATGAATCTATAACAACTGTACCTATAGTCATGAAGAGCTGGGCATAATACATGGTTTATTTCCTTCAAACTGGTGAGTGTCCACAAGGTCTTGATAGGACCAAGAGGAGGTATTTTAGACTCCAATCTCTTCCTTATGTCATAATTAATGAAGTGATATTCAAAAAATAATTTTTAAGGGTGCTCTTGAGATGCATTGATTCAAACCAAGTTGACAAGGTACTGTTTGAATTCCATGATGGACCAGCTGGTGGCCACTTTGCTCCCAAGGCCACAACTACAAGTATGATGAGGGTTGGTTACTTTTGGCCTAATTTTTTAAAGACACTCATGCTTGGGTGAGGAAATGTAAAAAATTTGCTTGCTTTGATGGGAAGCAATAGCTGATTGCCATGACTCTTCATCCTATTCAGGTGGAACATCCATTCATGCAATGGGGGTTGGACTTCATAGGGCTGATCAATCCTCCTTCTAGTGCTGGGCATAAGTGGGTTTTGACTACCAAGGATTATTTCACAAGGTGGGTAGAGGCTATATATTTGAAAGAGGCTAATGAGAGTGCAGTCTTAGACTTCTATGATGGCATAGTGACAAGATTTGGGGTCCCAACCATAATCATTTTAAACAATGCATTAACTTTCTTGGCAACAAAGACAAGTGAGTGGGCATTAGAGTATGGCATCTATATCATCACTTATTCCAACTAATATCCACAAGGAAATGGGCTGGCTGAGTCCATAAATAAGAATTCGATTAGGATCATAAAAAGGACAATGGAGGAAAAGCAAAGGACTTGGCATGCCAAGTTAAAGATAGCTCTTTGGGCAGATAGGATCACTCCAAAGAGGGAAATCAAGAATTCACCATACACACTTGTGTATGGAAGGGAAGTTAGACTTCCTATCTCACTTGAGTTACCAGCCTTAGATCTTCCCCATCAGCTATAATTGATGGAGAGTAGCAGTCTTAAAGATAGGTATTATGAGCTAAAGGAGCTTCAAGAAGTGAGAGACCAAGCTATGGATGCCATGACTAGCTGCTAACAACGAACAAAGAAGCATTTTGACAAAAGGTCTATGCTAAGGAGCTTCTCAGAAGGAGACATTATCTTCAAGTGGGATGAGGACTGAGCCAAGATTGGAAGGTACATAAAGTTTGACACTTTGTGGAATGGCCTATATGTCATCACCCAATGCAAGTAACACAATGCTTTCTAACTCTCCAAGTTGGATGGTGAAGAGATACATATCCCAATAAATGGGATATAACTTAAGCATTGTTACTAAGTTTCTTTTGTCATGTATATAGTTTTCCTTATTTTTGCTTATTTTCCCTAAGTGCTGTTACTTATATGTGTAGTGTTTTAGCCTTTGTGTGTGTTTTTTCCTTGTTGTTTAGGGTAAAATATTTATTTCTTCATAGGTCCTTATAAGGCTATTATTGATTTCTCTAAGATGCATCCTAACTCCATGCCCAATAGACTTTGTGGCTACCAGTCTTCCCAAGCATAACAAGCATGCTTCCCTTATGAGTCACCAATTATGTTGAAGAATTTTTGGTCTTGCAAGTTAAAATTGGGCACCCCCTCCTTTTTATTTGCAAAAGTCATTTAATCCATGATTTGGCTAGATTATGCCTCTGCTACCTTGTGTAAAATGTTCTCTACCACACCTTTCTCATGAAAAACTTAGGTGTTTCCCTCATTCTGCTTCACCAAATGTATTTCAGGTTTGTCAAGAGTAATTAATTCACCTACAATAGTGCATTTTAGGTTTCCCAAATGACTTTACTTATGAAATTTTCATAAGTCAAGTCACTTGATAAACCTGATTTGGTCTTGGTGGTGTAATTCAGACTTTGCAAATGTCTTTAGTTATAAAGGTTTATAAGTAAAGTCACTTGTAAAACTTGATTTGGTCTTGACAGACCAAATTGGGTTTTCCAAGTGTCTTTACTTATTTACCTTATCAGCTGAATTTGATGTAAAACTTGAAGTATAAGCTCCTGGGAAGTCCAAAATGGTCTATCTAGTGCAAATCGGGTTTGTACAAGTGAATTACTTGTCTACTTTTATAATTAGAAGTGATTGAAGAATCCAAAATGGTCTAAGCAATTTGTAAAAGGCAATAGATTTCCTTTAGAGGGCATTTTGACAGCTTGAAGGACATTTGCAAAAAGTTTGAAGGGTAAGTGTCTTTCTAGAGGGCACTTAGGAAAATAAAGAGGACTTCTTCACTTTTTTGAAGGGTCATTGTAGAATTCTTGAAGGGTATGTGCCCTTACAAAGGGCACTTAGGTGGTGCATAGGACCCTTACAATTATTCTAAAAGGCAGCTTTGGACTCAAAGTATCCTTGTGGAGGGCACCTTGGTCGGTGGTAGGACCAAATCAAAAGTTCTAAAGGGGATTTTTGAGGCACAAAGTACCATTGTGGAGGGCACCTTGAGAAAGATGAAGACCATTTCAAAAAGCCTGAAGGGCACTTTTGGATGAAACAAATCCTTGCAGAGGGCAACCAACTAAAGGAGACAAATTGCAAAGGCCTAAAGGGCACTTGCCCTTCAAGAAAAGGAAATAAGTGGAAGGAGTTTTCTTTTAGACAAAATGTCTGAAGGAATTCTTTAAGACATTTTATCTTAAGGACATGTCAAAAAAAGCCTGCCTACATAAAAGATCCACAAAGAGCAAGCAAAGAAAAGGCCAAGGCAAAAGAGAAGTTGAAGGAAAGAGACAAAACATGGGCAAAGACAAGGTAGAAAAGACAAAACAAGGAATAGTTATAATTACTGACAAAGACAAAGGATAAAATTAATAATTACTCAGACTAAGACAAGTGGCATAGACAACTCAACAAATAGAGTTAATACATTTAGGTAGAATATATCTATCGAAAACCAATAAATAGATTGGTTTTTGAACTATAGAGGAGAGTAGCCCATGTTTTCATACTTCACCATTAATGCACAACCAATTGTGCCCAACATTGAGGAGAGCATGGTCTAGCCACAACAACTTGGGGATGGCTTTGTTAATTTATAGAAGGAGTATCCCATGCTTTTGCAGGCCTATGACAATAAGGGTGACAACTTGGACATCTATAGTATGTCTCTCCCATACTTAGTTGGAAGAATACAACAACATCATGGTCTTTTGGTCTCTGTAGAAGTGTTTAACTCAACATGGGTTTCCATTCCTTGATTTTTCAGCTATCTTGTTTCCAATTCTTTATATGTTTGTAGCTTCTCATTTGAAAAAACATATCTTAGCTTGTATGGCAAATCCCTGAAGGAATTTACCTTGAATTAAAAGAAACATTTTTACCTTTGTTTGAGCTTGCACTTTTGCATATGTCTATGGTTTTATCTGGTGTTAAGTCATTTTATTTTCATGCTTTCATAAGTTTATTCCAGCATATCTAGTGTATTATGAGTTCTTCTCTTACAGGTTAACAAGAAGTTTCCATATTAGAGTATAGGTGCATGTGAATAGGCTATCCATAGTGTGTCTTAGAACACCTCTAGTAGTTCTTCCTCCCTGTATCTCCATAGGACCCCCTATTGAATCATTGATGCAAAAAAGATTCTCATTTGAATGAAGTGTATGCTTGCTTATCTCTGGTGTAAAGTGTATGTCAAAGTTGAGTAGAACAATCATTTTGGTGCATCACCACTTTAGTTTAGGTTCTAATTTTAGTATTTCTCTCCCTTTTCATCCCCTCCATTGTTAGTAGTAGGAAATCTAAGGCCTCAAGGTGCATCAAGGGGAGTTAGCCCCTAATCTAGAGATTCATCCCTCACATTTGTAACCCATAACAAGAGGGATGTCTCCATTGTGCCACGTGGAAGAATAGAGATGAGCCTCCCTTTAGAGGGTTCAATCTACTACATCAACATTTATAACATGAAAATAAATACACATGATCCAAATATGCCACCCTCATTTGATTTATATGCTTACTTCATTTACATAACATGATTCTACTTGTTTCCTATTTGAATGTGGCCTTTGGCCTTTTGTATGTTTAACATACATTCTATTACTTATATGGCATAATCATGGCATGTGTGTGTGGCCTTTTGCCTTTTATGTTTTTGCAACATTTACATGTCCCTTGTATTCAACATTTGGGCCTCATGTCTAACATTTATGCAAAATTTAGTGGCCTTTGGGCCTTGTTACATGACATTATGTTACTTTGATTATATGTTCACTATTGGATACTATGGTGCCACGATTATTATCATGCACTACTAATTATCTATTACATATATCTATAGTTCTATGATAAACATAATTCAAATATTACTTATGTGCTTCAATGTTTCATATTTCAAAAATACTATGTTTACAATACATATTCAAACACTTTCAAGTTCTTTACATGTTCCATATACTACTTCAATGCTATATTCAAATTACATGATGTAATGCAATATACAAGCTCTTCATATGCTTTAATGTTAAATTTCTAAAATTCTAATACAATTCAAATATGAAACACTATATTACATGATTATATCTTTCATAAATGTTCACTTTTTATTTTGAGTCAAGTGATTTATAAGAAATTTCACTCATCTCAAAAGGGGGACATCATAATGTGATTATCTCCAAGATTTCACAAAAAATACATTTCATCTTTAATAGTTTATAATATGCAAAAATTCATAATTTTCATATTATGAGGGCATTTGAATTGTTTATGCACTCCACTCTTACAACTACTCTTGCATATATACACTTGTGCAAAGACAATTACAATATTTCAAATAGTTTTTAAAAGATAAAATTGGAACTCTATATAGTATAGGGGGCATGATATGCATTCATATCCAAACTACTACTTTGAAAAATTTAGAATTCTCTTTTTCAAGTTTCAACAATTTACAATTTGAATCTAGATTTATCTATAGTTGTGTGATTCATCTTTTTCAAGTGGACCATGTTTGAGCCTAGTGATGCTCCATGTTTGGTTGCATTTTAGTGACCCATGCACTATTTTCCACATCTTCTTTTTAGTTTAAAAAGTGAGCCACATGAGAGCTTAGTAATGTTCAATGTTTTGGTTACACTTTAGTGAACCACTTTATTGGCTCCCATCTCTTCAAGCATTATAAAATAATCTATAAGGGATGGAACATACAATATTTTAAATTCAAGAATATTCACTTATTTTTTGAATTGAGACTTGATCACTCTCAATTTTCCACATGTTCAACACTTCTCCACATGCCTCAATAATGGGGCATGCACACATCCATGATAAAAATAAAGTGTGTATACACTCTTAAGTTTGTATTTCATTTACTCTAGTAAATTTATACATCACTAGAATAAAGGGTAGGAAAATGTAAACACTAAAATTTCACCAAAAAATATTTGACAATACTTTTTCTCAAAATTTTACTTGCTTCTTAAATTCAACTGTAAGGAAATTACTTAGATGTTTGAACAGAATAATAATAAAAAGAGATCACACAATAATAATTGATAGCAGAGTAGAATATTGGATAATATAGCAGAGCCACTTTGAGGGGGAAACGTCCAAAATAATGCAATTAGAGAAGAATACTTAATATGATGATTAAAGACTAACCGTTACCTCCTATATATAGTATACTTAGCCATGGTTATTACATAGGCTGACCTAAATAAGAACATAGAGAAATATAACAAAAATATAAAAGAGGTATGCAGTCCATAAATCGACCACACATATCCCTAGACACACCAAAGGTTAAGGGCATAACATGCCCCTCCCCTTCAAAATAACATTGTCTTTATATTTGAATCAACAATGGATGTTCCTGCACAAAAGATTCATCCTCTCAGGTAGCATCTTCACATGGAATATTCTTCCATTTGATCAGACGCTTCTTAATCACTCTAGACCATAACTGCTTATTACACATTTCAAAGATTGCTTCCAGATCAAGAATAAATCTCCCTTCTTCATCTAATTTTGGTAACTTAGTTTGAGTAACAACTCTATGTCCAATGACTTTCTTCAAGCATGATACATGAAATACTAGATGTATGCAAGTGGATGAAGGACAATTTAACTTTTAGGCTACACTACTAATTTTCTACAAGATCTGATAAGGCCCATAATACTTAGGGGATAAATTTTTATCCTTTTTTGTTTGCTTCAAGGACATCTACTTATATGGCTGCAAGTGAAGAAAGACTCAATTACTAATTTCAAAATACCTCTCTCCTATGTTGATCTCCCTATTGATTCATGTGATTCTTGACTATGGATAAATTTTCATGTAAATTTACAAGGACCTCTTGTTGATGGTGAATATGTTCCTCAACTGCATGAACCTTAGGATGGACCTTCAAGCTTGAAGTGATAAATGGAGGGTGGTATCCATACAATGCCACAAAGGGAGAAATTTTGGAAGAATTATGAACAAAAGTATTATACTACCATTCAGAAAGAGGCAACCAATAAACCTATTTATCTTGTTTATCAAAAACAAAACAATGGAGATATCCTTTTAGACATTTGTAGACTACCTCAATTTGTCCGTCTGATTGAGGATGATAGGATGAGCTATGAGCCAAATTGGTGCCCAAACATGAAAATAATTTATTCTAAAAATTACTAGTGAAAATGGGATCTCTATCATTGACAATGATCTTTGGAGTACCATGTAGTTTCTGAACTATATTGAGAAAAGTAGAAGCTAATGTACTAGCAACAAAGGGTTGTGATAAAGAATAAAAATGAACATACTTATTGAAATGATCCAAAACAACCATGGTAACATTTTAACCATCAGATCTTAGTAACCCTATAATGAAATCCATAGACACCTCTTCCCAATGCTAGCTAGGGATGGATAAAGGCTGAAAAAGACCTAGGTTTTTGACGGTTTCACATTTATTTTGTTGATAGATTATACATTCAACCACATATTTATGGACACCCCCTTGAGTCCTTCCCAAAAAAAATCTTACTTGATTCTATGATAGGTTTTCAAAAATCCTGAATGACCCTCAAGTAGAGTTGTATGGAGTTCCTGAAGGATTTTTTTGTTTGAGAAGAGAATTATTAAATAGGTATAATTTATCTTTATACCATAATGCATCACCCTTCCATGTGAATTTTTCAAATCCACCCAAACCCTTCTAAAGATTCTAAATCAAATCATTTGTAACACTGCCATTTTTCCATTCTAATGTTGCTTATTCTAGCCAATATGCCTACCAAATGGTCATAGCACATAACATTGTCTCAATTGATTCATCCCTCATGGATAGTGCATCTGCCACCACATTTTCCTTGCCTTTCTTGTAGACTATTTCAAAATCATAACCTAACATCTTAGTTACTCTTTTTTGTTATTTTTATGATGACAACCATTTTTCCAAAAAAATTTGAGACTATCATGATCAGTCTTTACCTAAAAGTGATGAGCCATTAAATAAGGTTTCCATTATTTGACTGCATGCATAATAGCCATTATTTGCTTTTTATAGATGGGATTGAGCCAATTTTTACCCTTCAATTGGTGACTTTCAAATTCAAATGGTCTACCTTCTTACATTAACACAACACCCATACCATATCTAGATGCATCACATTCAACCATAAAAGTCTTAAAAAAATTAGGAGTGGACAACATCAAAAGTGGTGTACATAGCCAGTTTTAATTATTCAAATGCTCTGGTAGTTGTATCAGTCCACTAAAAGGAGTCTTTATTCAATGAAGAGGTGAGTGAGGATACAATGCTACCATAATTTTTGACAAACCTATGATAATAACCAGTTAGCCTTAGAAATCCCCTTAGTTACTTGAGTATCTTAGGAACTGGCCAGTACACCATTGCTTGGATTTTTTAGGATCTACTTGCAGTCCTTCATGTGAAACCATATGACCCAAATACTCAACCTCATGGGCTCCAAAGTTACATTTGTAAGGTTTGGCATATAATTTATGTTGTTTTAGAATTGAGAATACTTGTTTCATATGCTACAAATGGTCTTCTCAATTTTAACTGTAAATGAGGATATCATAAAAAAATACCAAAACAAATTTCTTAAAAAATGGCCTAAAAATAGTTTTCATTAAAATTTGAAATGCAGATGGTTCATTTGTTATACCAAAATTCATAACCATAAATTCATAATGGCCCTCATGAGTTTTGAAAGTTGTTTTGGATATGTCTTCATCACAGATCTAGATTTGATGATACCCAGAACGTAGATATAACATGGTAAAATAAAGAGCACCATTCAATTCATCTAGCAAATCATCAATGATAGGAATAATAAACTTATCTTTGATAGTTTACTTTTGGATCTCTCTATAGTTGGGGCACATCCTCCAAGTGCCATCTTTCTTTCTCACCATGACAACTAGCAAAGAAGATTTGCTTTGGCTATGGTGAATGTTCCTGCATCTAACATCTCTTATACCATATTTTCAATTTCACTTTTTTAGGTGTAGGGATACCTGTATAGCTTAATGTTGGGTGGTGTAATACAAGAAATAAGTTTTATGGCATGATCATGCGTTTGGATGGGTGGAATTCATTTTGGCATGTCACCAAAAATAATAGACTAGGTGTCAATCACTTGTAGATCAGGTGGTGTAAATGGCTGAGTTGGTTGAACTTCAATGGAAAACAAGTGAACCACAAATTATTTAACACCCTTTCAAAAAATCTTGGTCATTTGATGGGATCTAACAAGTTGTGGAAATTTAGCCCTTAATCCCCTTAGCTCAAATATCCTTCCTTCAGAATGAAAGTGCATGAATAATTCCTAGAAATTCATCTCAATAGTGCCCAAAGTGGTGAGCCACTATATTCCAAGAATAATGTCAGCTCTACCTATAGGAATAAAAAACATTGGAGAATATAATAGGTAGTATCCCATGGCTATCTTAATACCATGGAATTTTTTTGAACAACTAATAGTATCACCATCTATAATCATGACCTAAAATTATGGAGTGGGATAAATGAAACAATTCAAATGAAAAACCAACTTACTATTGATGAAGTTGTATGTACTCCCACAATCAATCAAAATAGTGACCTTTTATTTCTTAAGGAAACCCACCACCTTAAGAGTTTGGGGAGTACTAATACACGAAAGGGCATGATAGAAAATAGTAGGCTGAAAGTCTTTAGATTCCTCCTTAGGTCCTATATCCTCACCAATTACCTCCTCATCATCTGCATCCTCATTGACACCTTTAATGTAAAACAACTTCTTTTCATCATAATGATGTCCTTTATTCCATTTTCTATCATACCCATAACACAACCCTTTATCTCATTTTTTCTCAATTTGCTAAGGTGTCAATATGGTGGGTTAAGGAAATGATGGTGCTAGAAAGGTGTGATCATGACCAGTAGTAAAAGTTTTCCATTTGACCATCTCTTTTTATTCTGCCATGCATGCCCTTAGGATAGCTTCAGATAGAGAAAATGGATTAAACATCTGAACCTCTAATTAGATGCTATATTTGAGTCTACCCCAAAAAAATAGTGATGTTTTCCACCCGTAAGGACAAAACTTGAAATTGATGAATATAATCATGCACAATTCCTATTTGATGTAGTTTGGCTAACTGAATAAATTATTTCTCAAAGACATTATTTTGATAATGAGCTAATAACTCATTAATGAAAATAGACCATATAACAAGAGTAATATTCTTTTTCTTTTGAGCACACAACCAATAATATCAAATTAACTACTCAAGTTACAGATATAGAGACATCACTATCACCTTCTAAGAACTATGAGTTAGGTGTAGATCAAATAAATTCTCAATTTGGGTAATCCAAGTGAGAGGATCCTTACCATCAAACTTATACATGTCCACTTATGGCAACATTAGTTTCACACCAAGATTGGATTTATTAGTGTTGAGAGGAGGAGGAGCTAAATGATGTGGTAAAGGGTTGTTTGTCTATAATTGAGATGAAATGGCAACCAATTGCATAGTGATATAATGAAATTGAGTGTGCATCTCATTAATCTCTCTACACATCCCTAAAACATTAGTTTAAACTATAGCAAAGTCATCCTACCATACCAAGCCCTTTATGTTAACCTAAAGTTAAGAAATCATGGGCTCTGAAGTTCTAGATTCCATATCATCTCTAGGAGTCTTAGGAGTTTCTTTCCCCCCTTTTTTCCCTGAGTAGTATGACCCACCATGCTAAAAACCTAGGAGGGTTTTTGTCCTCAAAAAAGTGTACCAAGAAATGGCACTGTTGTGATCACCTTGCCAAGATGAATTTAACAATTGTTTTTATGTACTAGGGTGAAAAAAATTGGCACAAAAAAGTATACTGATATAATATACCATTGTGATCATTTCACTGAGATGAATCCAATGACTGCAAATGTACAAATGGAGTTTTTTTCTAGACTTTTCTTTAATATTTAAAAAAAAAGCATTTCAAACAATACTACTCTCTTTTTTTAAATATTTTTTTTCAAAAAAACATTTCAAATAATATTAATTCTTTTTGGATTGTAAGTTATGTTTTTTTGCTCCTTCCATTCACAAAAGTCACACCTCACCAGATCCAAAAAAAAATGTCATAAAAAACTTGCCCAAATTGAATCTATGATACCACTTATAAGGAAATTGCTTAGATGTTCGCACAAAATAATCAAATATAAGAGATCCCACAATAATAATTGATAAAAGAGGAGAATACTAGATAATATAATAGAGCCAATTTGAGGGGACAACCTCCATAATAATGCAATAAGAGTATAATACTTAATATGATGATATCAAAGACTAACCACTACCTCTTATATATAGTCTACTTATCCATGGTTATTCCATAAGCTAACCTAACTAATAACATAGAGAAATGCAACAAGAATATAAAAGAGGTATGTATGCCACAAGTCGACCACACATATCCCTAGATGCACCAAAGGTTAAGGGTGTAGCATCAACATTTTGATAACCCACAATCTCTAAGAAAGCATTAAAAGTATTGTAATTATTAATAACATCTTCTAAATTTCCCTAATTTATCCCTATTTATCCTATTCAATAGATACTTCACTATCAGTCTTATTTCATAAGCCTTTATCCTCTTAGGACAAGTGCATACTAGGTAGATAGTAGTACAATGCACACATGCCCAATAGTGCATACTTGTCTATTACACTCTAACAATTATATTTTCAAAATGACATTCTTCCTAATGGATTTACAACAAATCAAAATTTTTTTTATCATAAACATTCAAAAGATATCTCTATAAAATCACATTAAGGGTCATAATTAAAAATACCTAGCATTATCTTATAAGACACTTATCTTTTTGATTTCAAAAACATTTATTTTCTAGGTAAATATCCCTATTACAATTTTTTTGTAATTTTATAGTCTTTTACCAAGTCTAACATTATTTATTATAGGTTGAGGCCATATTTTATCAAGCATTCTCATCAAATTTGGTAGTTGCATTCATATGAGATCTTCCCTAAAGGGATAACTACATTGGCCTGAGACCCTTTGGGATATATAGGTAATACTTATTCAATAAGGGGTTTTATGAGTATAGCTCAACCATTTCAACTTACCCATTTCCCCCATTTTACATTTGATATCCTTTTGTGTGCTTGTGAAGGATTAGGGTTATGATTTTACATGTCTTCCATGGATTAATTCAGGGTTTGTATAGAAATAAGTTGCATAAAGATGTGGGTAAACAAACTTATATTTTTAGATCAAGTGTATAGTTTGTTAGGACAAAGTCAAAATACAAAGAAAATAATGTAATGTGCTCCTATCTACCTTTTATGAACTTATCCCAATAGAAAATGAGATACTATTTTCTAATACATCTATGTTTTTAGGAAATTTTAGATAGTCACAATTCATATAAAGCTAATACAGTCTAAAATAAATTAGTTACAAGGAAAATTATCTAACCCTAACCCTAGTTTATATTTTTAACAAATTTACAAATTCAGTAATTTTTGTATTTTATTGTATTCTATCTTATATATCATCCTAGATTAGATTTTAATAGTTTACATTTCCATTTAGAGTTAATTTTAATTCATAATTAATTTTAGTGTAAACACAAACATATTAAATGCATGATATAATTCAAGGAATCAATCATGGAATATTACATAAATCTCACATACGTATGTAGTTACATATAGTAAGTCATCATGCAAGGACATAGACATGATGAAAAAATCATGATATGACAACTAGATGATACTATATGGATAAGGAAATGACAAGACACTGAAAAACACATGCACATTTATACTCATGAAAGTAATTGACCAAACATAGGCATGCCCACAAATAAAGATTACAAAAATATAAATGTAAAAATGCAACATAGATATCCATGTAACACATTATATGTAGGTACTAGCAAGATATTATACAATCAATATAAATAGCTAAATATGATAAATGGAAATAGAGAAATTATCATAAGATTCATTGTATAACCTTTAATGCAAGTAATATTAACACTAATTAGATATTGAATCTTATGTCTTAACTTGAAGCGTAAATTAGTAGAAATTTTAAGTGCTCGATGATAGTCACAACATAGATTTGTGCTATAGACTATAGGAAATGGTTGAGTATCATCTAATTCATATGACTTAGGCAAAATAATATCATTACACTCAAGTAAGTTTTTAAGCACCTTGTGAGCTAGGTTTAGTAACACCATAAATTGTTGAGTGTTCTTAGAATTAGGAAAGATAAATCTATCATCTGGTTTGTGAATCTGTGTTGAAGTTTTTGACCTCATTCTTATTTTAAAAATTTAGTGAATCATTAGTCTTAGGTTTGAACATTGTATTTCATTGATATTTGGAGATAGTGGATATAGAAGTATAGATGTATACTTAACATTTTCACATCCATAAGTTTAACCTTAATGTTACATATCAAATGGAAAATATTATCAAAATATTCATAAGTATTAAACATGACTTTATACTTAAGTGGGGAGAGCAAACAATTTGAGAATATACTTTAAAGCTCACTATTAGGGATTTGATGTGACATATTCATAAACATGGTTTTAAATCAAAGCACATAATCAAAAATATGTTCATTAGATCCTTGTATGATTTAAGAAAATGTGACATTTTTTATAATGTTGATAGAAACATGTGATAGGAACATATCATCCAAATCATCGAATTGATGCACAAAACCGACAGGTAGGGTGTAGAACCAACATAAGGTATATCTAGAGATACCTATAGGGAATAACTTGGTCATAAGTAAATAATCATGGTGAAAACAAAATAAGATGTAAAATAAGCCCTATTATGATGTGAATGATCCCCATTCTAGTATATAATGCAAATTTAGGCACTTGAAACAAATGAGGCAAGGGGTAAATAGTAACTTTTTAAGCTAAAGGGTTGTGTAATATATCATAAGATGAAACCATATAACTATTTTTTAGATGATTTAGATAATTGTGTAAGTTATAATTGCATATTATCATGTTTTTTTTGTACTACATGATCAATGGATGCACCACTAGGCATATGATTAGCGTTGATATGTGTGTACATAAGCACGGGTTCCTTCTTATTTAACCTTAATTACAATGAAGGCATGATTAGTAGTTTTAATATTTCCAAGACCAAGGGATGTAATATAATAATGTGATAGTTAAGGAACTTTAGTCATTGGATTAATAATATAATGCCTTGTAGAAGCCTTGGGTTATACAATAACAAAAACATTTACTTGAAGATGGGGTGTAGCACTAGGTGGAGGAATACAAAAATCAACAGTAATGTAAGGATTACTAGCTTCAATATATAATGTAGATGTAGAGCCTCTAAGAGGTGATGTATTATTGTCTAATGGATCTATAATAATATGATCAAGGAAACCTTCATTATTCCTAATTCATTTATTTTTCACTTCAGTAATTAAAAAAACCATAACATGTTCCTTAGGAGTAGTATTAGTATATACATCAAAATATTTTTCATTTATGTCATTTAAATTTGGCATATCAATACAATTAGGAATCATATTATGATAAGCATCATCTCTAATTTCACTATCATGTTAATAATTAGACATATCATTATAAAAAATACATTTCTTCACCAAGATATTTGAATTGACCATTATCATTTATATAAAATGAAGGAAGAGAAACCATCTTAGTAATGATTAGTTTTTTCATAGCATGACTAGTATGCAAAAGTATTTCTATTAAATTATAAGTAATACCACTCAATCTAACACTACATCTAGTAGGATGTGCAAGTGTAAGCTTCATGGGGATATAATATAACCATGACCAACATGAATAAAGAAAATCAAATGTAGTAAGAAATTATATTATGCAAATTTTGAAATTGGATTTGAAAATGGAGAGTATCATACCTTAGAAAAACCTCAAAATACATATGTGGTCAATAAAAAAAGGTGTATGCATCAAATTTAAAAATATGGATATAAAACAAAAGCATAAAGTGGTGAATAAAAACTAAGGTTTGATCAAAATATGTGAAATAAGATATAGATATGGAATCAAATCTAAAAAAATTAAAAATCAGTCATGAAACCCTAAGGGTAATCCTAAAAAGATATAGTCATTTGAATAATGGATGGGTTCACCAAAATATTTTACTAAATTGTAACACTAGGGTATAATGACATTAAGAAAATGGTAAAATAAAGTGCATAAGGTAAAACTAGAATACAATAGAATAAAAAAGTAAATTAGATCTTCCCTAAATGTTGAAAATGGTAAATAGCATAAATGAGCCAATCAACCAAGAAATGACTAAAATAAATAGTGAAAGGTATGAAATAGTCATACATGGGAAAAAATCATTAGATTCTAATTGTCCAAATGAGGTTTGGAAGTGGTGTGTCATATTTGTGTGAAATTTGGACTACTTATTTCTAAAGGATGGTTTTGGCACTCAATCTATTGTTAAAAAATATTCCCAAGGTAGATTCAATCATTGAATATGCCCCTATATTGATGATCAATAAATATTTTCTATTGTGTCAAATTTGTATTATGATCTATTCTAGATTCTAATATTTATTGTGCAAGTTTGCCTTGTGATATTGTATAATGTTGTGTTTGTGCTTCTCTAAATTTTTGGAAAAATGTCTGATATAATATCTTCTTCATCTCTTGACTAGATTCACCATAACGCACATGCAAAATAGAAGAGAAATAAGTTGTTAAGTTAGGAAAGCTCAAGGGAGTTTCAACTACATATATTACATGTTGGTATAGAACCTCATGTAGTTCTAGTGCCATGGAAATGGAATATCAATCAAGGGATTCAACCTAATCTTCCCTAGAAGTGATGATGCAACTATATGAACATTTACCTAAACCCCATTTTGGTATAAGTATATGATGTGACAATATCAAGGAATAAAGAATAGCCAATGGTGGCTCAATATGTAGGCTTATTCTCAAGCATAGTAAAGTATTTTGATCATTTGAAGACCCTTATGAAATATATCCATCTGATTCTTACTTAGTAGATGACTAGGAAAGATTTGTATATATAAGGATCTTTAAGGTGTGACATGTGAAATGGTCAAATATAGAAAATAAATGTATGTGAAATAAAAGGTGCAGGAAGTAGGTCTACGATGAAAGGACCCCAAAAACATATAGACCTATTGAATCTGCATATACGAGATTCAACAATACACTATAGATGTTGACTCTTTCCTATGAGAGACAAATTTACATAAAGGGTTCAAGAGACTCAAAAGATAAAAAGATAATTCTCAAAATCTAAAATGGATCAATGTTGAAGACATCTAAAATGTTCAAAGGTTAGATAGAGAGTAGTGGGGTAAGAAGTGTCATAAAAATAGATAAATATACACAAATGGACAAAGTGTGCAACAATAGGTAAAGATATTATGGAAAAAGGACTTGTACCAAAATTAGGTGTCTACACAAAGATCACACATTTATGATTAGTAGTATAAGACTAGTACATATGGTTATAACATGTATGTTAAAAGTTCAGTAGAAGGAAGAATTAAAAAATGCATTTTTCATCTATTGATCTAGATTCTAGTGAATTTCAAATAATTTTATGAGATATGACGTACTAGTTCCAATTGTTCCTTGTATAATAAAATTTAGTGGTTTACAATTCCTAGAATGATCACAATAACATGATACCATATAATATGGAATATGTTGATTTTTAAATAAACTATCCTAAGGAAAACTTTATCTTATGATTGCATTATATATTTGTGGTGATGAAAAAATGGTATCCATAAAGTGTATAATTGATTCTTGTAAGATGGTGGTTAGTATTTCACCCTAAAGCTAATTTTACTCTATCAATAATGTAAAAACTAGTGTGATATATAAATCTAATTTCAAAAAATAAATATAGTAATACATATAGATCTAAATATGATAACTATATGTATTTAAACTTTCATAATTTGGACTAAGAGGGTAGGAATATAAAAACCTAAATTCCATCTTACCAGTGCACTTTTAAGAGATGTCATAGTTGTGAAAAGTGATCAAGAAAGTGAGATAGAAATAACCCATAAATATGGAACATTGGGTATAATTTTGCAAAAAAGGTTAGAATCATTAGTCAGACTCATCAGTGGGGTATAATTTATAGTGGGCACATTCATTGGCCACTATTCATAGATAAGATTTTAACATGGAAGCTATTTTTTTTAGGTAGATGAGCTTTCTCATTCTAAATAGTTTTTTGGTTTGCACTTTTATGATTTGATTAATAGAAACCTTCATTTTCACCTATTTTTTGATTTCACCCTTGCTTGCCATAATGATAAGTTAATCTAAAAAAAGACAAGTAGTTGGGTTGGGTAGTCACAAAGGTGAGTTTTCAAGCTACATATCTCATACGCTATAATCAAACCACTTGTAGTTCAAGTAATATGTAGCCTTACGGTTTTATTTACAAATCTAATTTTTGATTTTACATTCCCAATGTGCAAATAAATAAAAAAAATTCCCTAGGGTTTTAAAACGCCTCATCCTATTAGGGTTTTATTATATTAGGTTATTACTTGATTGGAAAATAATTGTATTGAAATGGATATATTTTTCAAATGCTCTGAAGTTTTGCCTAGTCATATTAAGTGAATGAAAAACATAGTTTTATTAAATTCAGCCTAGAAGATGAATGGTGTATCTATTTTTAAATTATTTTTTAGGTTTTTTCTATATATATATTTAATTTTTTATTTTTTTAGATTATAAAAACTCCAAATGATTATATTGTAATGGTCAATTATTTATTACCTCCATACTTGTTTATTTATTCATATTAGATGTTACCTATATTGTGATAGCTTGTTTAAGGCTAATTAATAAAAAATGGATAACTAATTAGAAACCCCTAGTAGCTATCATCATATGGATTTATTATTTGCTCAAAAAATCTATTCCTTGTGCATATGATAATGAATGGACCAACATGTATGATTAATGATGTTAGTTACGTAGATAAAGAGTATGCTTTTCATGATTATGATTATAATGTTAACTATAATGCTAATGATAAATTCAAGTAGTTTGTTATAATAATGAAGAAGAAAATTAATCCACTAGTAAATAAATAGTAAAACCTCTTTCTCCTATTTCCTCTTTTCCCTCTTATTTTATTTATATAATAGAACAAGATGAGCAAAATAATAATGGACATGCGCATGTTTCTAGCATACTTTATGAATTAATAAGTGATGACTCTTTCTTTAATACACTTCATTCATCTCTAAAATTTCCTCATCATTTCAACTCGTTAATTGTTATATAAAGCAAAAGTACAAGTATTGCATATAAATGACAAAAACATGTGAATAATGTGAAATTCTTTCTACCTCTAGAAATGGAAAAAGAATGTGAAATTACTCATCTAGAAATGACAAAAAATATGAAATTCAATCTCTCTAGAAATTAAAAAGGATTGTGAAATTATTTCTCTCTTTAGAAATGGAAAAATAAAGTGAAATACTCTCTATCTATCTATAAATACTAAATGATACAAACACATGATGATTATTTATATTTTCTTGAAAAATAATGTCAAATTATATCTCCAAATGAACCATTTGTTGAGACCAAATGTGATGACAATATAAATAGAAATGATAAATCTTCAGAATGTGAATCTATGGAATATAATGATACTCATGGAATCTATGGAAGATAATTTTTTAGATGAGTGTGATAAATTTCCTCAACCTATGCCTAGTATACAATTTTTTCTTTCTTAGACCTCCTTCACCTATCCATAATAGTGTACATATGGTAAGTTAAAATAATAACATTCAACCATAGAATGAACCTCTTAAATATTTAACCGTGCCTCCCCAGGAATTCATCTCCTTAATGCATGTTGTGGGTGTCATGTAACCCTAGAAAGTAAAACATACCATAATTAGGTTGATTCTAATACCATATAAGAAAAACTAATTGTGAAAAATAATTTAATTCCCCATTACCTCATGAATTCCTCAAAAATACATTTCATATGATTGACGGAAGTAGTGATTCTTATCTAAAACTTAGATATTTCAAGGCCTTTATGGACATATATGATGGTAGTCAAATTTTAATAAAAGTATTTATAAAAATATTAACTAAAAGAGCTTTAAATTCATCTCACTCTTTACTTAGTGGGCATTTACATTCCTTCCTTGAGTTAGAAGAGACATTTTTAAAGTGATACACTTATAATAAGGGACTAAAAATTATATATGAACTCTTAGCTTCTCTCCATCGAGGAAAATCATAGCCATTTTATAATTACATTCTAAAATTTAGGACTTATATTCACCAATTGATATATCAACCAACAAATTTGGAAACACAATAAATATTTTTTAGAGGCCTCATTTATCCTCTCAAAGCCAAGTTGGTTTATGACACTTGAAATTCATTTAAATATCTTTGTTACAAGACTCTTACACTAGAATAGAAGTTGACACCTAAAATAAATACAAAGAAGGTACACGAAGACATAAATCTACAACCAAAAATTCCACATAAGGAATCTAAGGAAACTATTCCACCTCCTATGAAATATATTCCAATCAAATAAAGTCAATTTAAGGTTCTCAATAAAGGGAAATAATCAGTTTACAAAGTAATACCCAAAATAAATAGACATACCTTGAATAAGTGACCACTCAGATTTGATAGTTTCAAAGATTTATCACATGGTATTATGCAAAAATTATTTTATAAGAAGATAATTAATCTACCTCTTAAGCATTATCATATTCCTCACCATTTTTATAGAATGAAATGCAAACCATTTTGTATTTATAATAATATTAATGGGAATAAAGACAATGATTATAATGATTTATGAAAAAATATTACATAAATTATGGATAAGTGGGTTATTGAATTTGTATAAGTTGACACTCAATCAACAATATCCCCTTATCCATGCACTTCTACTACTCATTCAACAAAGGCCAATATTTCTCAGGGCATTCCTGCAAAGGAAGAAATGGTTCATCATAATTATATGAATGATGTTTCTAGGAGAAGATATTCTTCATGTGCACATTCTACTATGACCAATCTATCATGGGATATTCCCATCATGAAACCAATGGTAATTATATCTCTAACTAGAAAAGAACCTAGAGAAGGCAAAGTTGTAAAAGATAAGGTATAATAAAATGTAGGCACAATTAGGTCTCCTTAAAAAAAAATATAGATACCAAAAGTGAATCAATAATTTATAAATTAAATCAAATAGTGAGTTAATAGTATCTCATAACAATAGTAGAAATAGGAGTTCATTCAATTTGTTCCACAAAATAGCCAAAAATTAACTTCACAAGATTATAATAATTTCTTATTACCCAATAGGTGGGGAAATAATTATTGGCCATCAAGAATAACACATAGTAATAGATCTTTAGGTAGGCTCTATAGAGAGGATTACATAACATGATTATTTAAACATTAGTCCAATAAACCAAAGGAAGAATGCATAAGAATAAACTTAATTAAGCCTATCTATTCATGTGGGAATTACTAATGACAATGAAAGATAAATGAAATAAAGTAAGAAATCTATTCCTTACCAAGTGAATCCATTCTCCAAAAGAGGCTCAAAAGCATGTTCTCCTTTGATAAAGGATACTTATCTTTATAAAAAATGGTGGCAAACTCCTCCAATGTATCAAGAACACTCTTTAAACCCTAGGTTCATGATTTGGAATCACTAAACTAGCCTATCAATGAAGCTTGTAAACAAAATCAATGATCAAATGCAAAGGATTATGGAAAAAATTTAACATTATAACCTTGAAATATTCAATCTTAATAATTATGTCCATGGCCTCTCTATTTATATATTTTCAAGAATGAACATAATCGACCATAATCATCCATCTCAAGATTGAGATGTGTGGTCATGGATTAATTGAATCCTGTAATTAAAGTCCATAATTATCCTTATCATGAATTTGGAAGAAGGAACATTAATGAGGCATGGGAGGTAATAAAGAGGCATGGGAGACTTATAATCTTGATATTTTATGCACTTATGGCTTGATGGATGCCACCCCATAGATGACATCACCTGATGATTTAGATAATAGAAATCAATTTCCAAAAAGAAATATTCAACAAATCTCATAGAAAATACACTTAAGATATTAATTTGAATTAATTAGCCTTAAATAATGTTAATCAACATTTATGTAATTATTTGGAAATTAGCCCTCAATTAATCAAAATGGTCATAAAGTCATATTATTGAGTCATAATTTGACTCAAGAAGAATTGGAAGGTGCCATTAGATGCGTTGGAACCATATTCCCATTTAGGAAGTTTCCAACACAAAATAATAAAAGTACGTGATGTGTACCAATGAATTAGAAGAATTGATCACAAAAAGGCAAAATTATTATTTTGACTCAAAATGAATTGATCAAAGTTTGTTGGATCATAAATTGCATTGCCCCATTTAGGGATACTTTGACCTAAATTATAAATTGTAAATGACAAGTTCAAACCATTTATCATGTTTTATGGATTTTGACCTAAAATGTGCATTTTGAGTGTAATTTGAGTAAAATTGATAATTTCAACACAAATGGTGTTAGGAATTGGATGTCTACATTTTGCCCTGATTTGAGAAGGCATAATGAGACATTCAAGTGAAGCAACATATTTTTAAAGAAAAGAGTTGTCAATTAGAAATTGTAATAGACCCATGATTCCCCCTTGAGTGGACATACTAGGATAGAAGAAAAGGATGGAATCTCAAAAAGAGAGAGAAAGTGAGAGATTAACCTATGGAATAGATCACATCAAGATGAGCTAATGGTTGCACACATGATTACCATCAATGATCAAAATATAATTATAGGTATAATAGGCCCCAAAGATAGGGAGAATGGGAAAGATACAATCCATAAATGTAAGGGACATTGTAAACATACCTAATTTGAGAATACAAGCTACACACTTATGGCATTTATCAATCTTCAGACAAGTTTCACACTAAATATTGCCATCATGGGAATTAGTGTGGAGAGCTTAGAATTAGAGGAAAAGAGAGAATATTCTACTTCAGAAAGGAAAGCACCACTAGAATAGTGTCTCTAAAGATAAGATAATAAGAAGTGCCCCAGTAGAGCACATGTGATCATGATAAAATATTTTTGCCTCAATAGGGTTAATTTTGATCATTGATAAAGAATAAATAATGGTTTTACCTATCAGGATTAGGAGCACAATTGATTACCTTTGTATAAACAACTAAACACAGAATTTAACTAGAATCAACAAGTAACTAGAAATCAGAAATAACACATAATTTGAGAGACAATACAATCTTCTATTCAACTCATCTAGAAAGAAAATACAATAAAGAAGATGCCACACTCTTCTCACACCTCTGAGGCTTCTCACACCTCTAAGACTTCCAGTAATTCTTGATCAAGAGTTCTCTCTCTCAATTATGGTCACAACGAACAACTCAAACACAGAGTTGTTGTTCACCTCCAACTAGTCAGTAACAATACTGCCAGTACCAAATACTCCATGTACTCCAAGTAGATCTCCCTGATCTTGCAACAACATACAAATCAATGACCTTACTTACCATGTAAATCTTCTCCCTGATCTTTCACAACCTACAGATCAACCTAATCTTACAATTGGAAGGATCTCTTCCTTGTCCTTAATTACAATACAACCCCATGGGTCTCTTAAATAGACCTCATGAAAACAATAATTAGACTTCCTAATTACAATAATTAGACATGAAACTCAAGACTAAAATTAGCCTTTTACATGCAAACTAGCCATTCAACAAATTAACTGTTCGTGTAACTAATAGTTCTGGAACGCACAGGTGATCGACACCGGTCCCTGTCTGCCTAGAGATGACTGATGTTGGCCGACTCCTGACCGATGTCAGTTGATTTTCTCACTGGATATGATCGATGTCAGAGACCGACATCGGTTACTTTGCACCTCAGCAACCTCCTCCAATTTGCATCTTGGTGAAGCTTTTAGCTCCACACCCTAACAATCTCCCACTTGGAGATAAATAGCTGCACCTATACCTGTACCTGTACATCATCTAATTTTGTTTCTTGGCTTGTATCCATCTTCAAGCTCAATCTTGAAGACCAACCACCACACAACCTATGGTGCTACACCTATCATCCAAGTAACCTACCATATCTGAAGTGCTTGACCCTGCATAGCATGTCGACCTGCTGCTAGTCCCTCTTAGATACCTGAGAATCCACTGAATTGCTCTCCAGTGCTTCTTTCCCAGATTGACCCCAAACTTTTTGATAGCACCCACTGCTTGGGCAATATTAGGTTTAGTACACATGTACTTAACCTCATCATGTGATTGGGGACACTATTTTGTGAACTGTCCATCCATAGGTGCGCTTGCCAGTTTTGCATCCTGCACTACCTTATTCACACAATCATCTTAAGACAACATCAACATGTGATCTTCCCTGTCTCTAGGAATACTCATGCCAAAGAATTTTGCTGCTTCCAAATTCTTCATGACGCACCTCTGAACTAACTTTACCTTTAGCTCAGCAACTCCCTACATGTGTGACCCTGCAACAAGCATACACACTACATACATTAACAGGATAATGTAGATAATATTATCCAACCTAGTAAAGAAACCATAATGGTCACACTGACATTGACTAAAGCCCTGCTTTGTCATACACCTGTCAAACCTCCATTGTCCTGCAGCTTTTTCAAGACCATATGCCCTGGCCTTCCGTCTCACATGTCCATTCTCTCTCTTCTTTAACCTGGTTGGCAACTCTACCAAACCTCTTGTTTGGTTCTCTCCCAAGGAATCAACTTCCTCATCCATGCCATGCTCCCACTGTTTCCTAGATTCTACCTACTTTGCTTCTTTAAAACTTCCTGGTTCTTGACCATCGGTGAGAAACAAGTAGTGTAAAAAAGGGGAATAATGAATTTAAGGATTACTTACCCTTTCAGTCCTCCTCATGGGTGTTTGAGACTCCTTGACAGCTTGCTGTCCGCCCAAAATTTGTTTTCTAGCCGACCCTGGTCTGCACATGACCGATGTCAAATCCTCTTGATTGCTGACGCCGGTTCCCTGACCGACACCGGTGTCTTATCCGCCAATGTCGATTCTCTGATCGATGTCGGTGTCCACCTGTCTGCCGACGTCAGTTCTACTTAACTGAAACCGATACCTGTGTTTTCCTATGAGTGATGAATTTTTACCCATGAGCTTACTTTGAATCATAACCTTGTTCAAACTACCCTGCTCAGAATTATTCAGCCCCTATGACTAATCTCTATCCGTCATCTTCTACTTAAACACCAAGGCTTTCTTATTCTTGCTAAAAACATTAGATTTCCTCTTTATGCAATAAACTCGATCCTTTCTTGTAGCAGTAGTTTCAAGAAACCTTACTTTCTTCTGTTGCTTACAGAAATCTCGATCTATGCCTCCCAGATCTGAACTCTTACCTTTTGACTCAAGAACATGCATCCCCTTCTTATTCATGTGACCAAGCCTATGAAGCCACATCTTCGAATCTACATCTGAAGTAGATAAACTAGAAGGAGAATCAGTAATACAAGTAGATAGATAAAGAGTACCTACTTTTTTACCTCTTGCTAAAACAAGTGCACCCTTGGTAACTTTCTAAGAGTCCACTGTGAGAGTTACTATGCATCTCTCATCACCCAACTTTCCTACAGAAATTAAATTCTGCTTCAAAACTAGGACATGCATGACATCCTTCAACACCCATGTGTTTCCCGTCTGCAATTTCAGCCGCACTTCCCCTTTGCCAACCATTTGACAAGGCTTACCATCCCCTAAATAAATCTCTCCAAAGTCTCCCTGGACATAATCTTGAAAAGATGCTCTATTTAGGGTTGCATGGAAAGAGGCACCAGAATCTAAAATCCAAGATTCCACTTTATCCAAGGAACATACAAGAGCATCCTGTGCAACAATAACTGCAACATCTACTTCTTCATTTCCTTCATGCTGATCTTTAACCAACCAACAATCTTTTTTTACATGCCCTTTCTTTCCACAATTCCAACAAATTTTCCTGCTGTGACTAGATCTAGGTCTCTTACCTTTCTTTGACTTCCCTTGCTCGATCTTCTCTCTTTGCTTTCCTCTGCTTTCAACACTCAAAGCATTCCCTGATGATTCACCTGTGCTTTTCCTATGAATTTCTTCATTCAAGATTACACTAACAACATCATCCACTTTTAAGATATTTGAAGTAGACACAGTATTACTAACTGCCATTACCAAAATATCCCAACTTTCAGATAAGGAGCACAAGATTAAGAGAGCCTTAATTTCATCATCAAAAATAATATTGACTGAAACTAATTGATTTACTAATCCATGGAAATCACTAAGATGACTATGTACCGATCCACCTTCCTGCAATTGCAAATTTAATAATTGCTTCATAAGAAATACCTTATTCGAAGCTAAGGGTTTTTTATATAAATTTGCCAAAGATTTTATTAACTCTACCGTTGTCTTAGCCTGTGATGAGTTGGAAATCACAGACGATGCCAGGCTCAACCTTATAGTTCCCAGAGCCTTCCAATCAAGAACCTTCCATTCTTCATCTTTCATATCTGTGGGATTGCATGCAACCCCACCCAATGGTAAGTACATATCTTTCTGATACAAATAATGTTCTATCTACATCCTCCATAATTGATAATTCATGCCATTGAATTTCTCCATTCTTAGCTTACTTTCTTCTGCCATTGCTATACTTCCACTCGAACAGAAACCCCTGTGAGTGATCTGTAATCAACAAACACTAACCTGCTCTGAACTAGGCTCTAATACCACTTTGTTAGGATTAGGAGTATAATTGATTACCTTTGTATAAGCAACTAAACATAGAATTTAACCAGAATCAACAAATAAATAGAAATCAGAAACAACACAAAATTTGAGAGACAATACAATCTTGTTTTTAACTCATCCAAAAAGAAAATATAATAAAGAAGATGCCACACTCTTCTCACACCTCTGAGGCTTCCCACACCTCTAGGACTTCTAGTAATTTTCGATCAAGAGTTCGCTCTCTCAATTACGGTCACAACAAACAACTCAAACACATAGTTATTGTTCACCTCCAACCAGTCAGTAACAATACTACCAGTACCAAGTACTCCATGTACTCCAAGTAGATCTCCCTGATCTTGCAACAACCTACAAATCAATGACCTTACTTACCATGTAGATCTTCTCCCTAATATTTCACAACCTGCAGATCAACCTGATCTTACTATTGGAAGGATCTCTTCCTTGTCCTTAATTATAATACAGCCCCATAGGTCTCTTAAATAGACCTCATAC
This sequence comes from Torreya grandis, assembly GCA_037957365.1. Lineage (NCBI taxonomy): Eukaryota > Viridiplantae > Streptophyta > Pinopsida > Cupressales > Taxaceae > Torreya > Torreya grandis. Next base: position 258,502 of record JARHVA010004110.1, read on the forward strand.
AAACAATAATTAGACATCCTAATTACAATAATTAGACACACAACTCAAGACTAAAATTAGCCTTTTACATGCAAACTAGCTGTTCAACAAACTAACTGTTCATGTAACTAACAATTCTAGAATGCACAGGTGACCGACGTCAGTCCCTGTTTACCTGGAGATGATTGACATCGGCCGACTCCTGACCAATGTCAGTTGCTTTTCTCACTGGATATGATCAACGTCGGTTGATAAGACTGACGTCGATTGCTCTGCACCTCAACAACCTCCTCCAATTTGCATCCTGGTGAAGCTTTTAGCTCCACACCCTAACATTCCCCTATAGAGATGATTTGATTCAAACATAGTTTAGATGGTGGGCCCTAACATGGGCAATTGGTAAGAAAAATATCTCAAAGATATAATGTAAAAGATAGGTAAAAGTGACTGGGTGTAAACATACATGCAATGGTGAAATGGCTTAGAAAGCCATATACAACCAAACATATGAGAATACATAAAGTGATGAAAGAGAAGAAAAGAAGAATGAAAGATATCTAAGCTGACCTTAATAGAAATTGAGTGCTACCTACATAGTTTCATGAAGTCATGTTCCAACATGAACTTAAAGCCAATGTAGTTCACCCAAGTTTGGGAGAGAATAGAATGAGGAATGATGAAAACTAACCAAGAATTGATTAGAATTAGAATGTATACAAAGGGATGCACGTCTAAGCATAGATTAAAGTGCTAAAATGCATGATACCTAGATGCCTAATTCCATATTATGAGCCTAAATTATGCAAAGTGTTCTTAATAAATGTTCATTAGAGTGATGTTGACATTAAGATTTTGAGACTTGACACATTGTGATTGCTATAGAAAAATAAATTAGGCATCATAAGTATGAATAAATTAGAATGACATAAGATTCTAATTATGCTGAGTTGGTTCAAATGTGAATACCTATAACTAAGGATAATGGTAAAACAATGACCAACACCAGAGTTACAACTATTTACAATTAAACAAAAAATCAAAAACAAATAAAAAGAAAATAAGACATCTTAACAACATAAGATCAAGATACAAATAATCAAGGTCTATGTGGACCATCAAGATGTACTTGGAAAATAAAACAAAGAAGCAAGACCAAATAGGAAAACAAAATACCAGATAACAAACAACAATCAAATAAACACACATAAAATGTTTTTGAGTTTTTGAATGCTTTTATGAATGTTTTTTTGAAAATTTATAAGTATCTCAACTCGATTGAGGATTAAGAGATACAAAATGATCTAGCTCATGAAACAATGAGAGCATGCCAACTTATAATGCTCACAATATAGTGAGATAATATGATAAGAGTGACTGAGTTGACCTTGACATGAATCAAGCTTGGCTTATATAACCCCAAAATAATCCCAAGTCATAGTAATTTTTCCCACACAAAAGGCGATGAAAAATCAACTAGGTTATAACAAGTTCACAAAACAAGGCAAACGATAAGATAAATGATAATATAAATGATCAGATGATGTGGTAATGCATGATAAAAAGACATTATACCTAATTTTCACATAGGTGATTATAATTAGGAAATAAAATCATAATTCTAATTTTCCCAGAGGTAGTTATAATCAGGTGTACTAAAACAATATTGATTTTCCCATAGGTGGTTATAATTAGTGATACCAAATAAGATGATAGGTGAAAGATAACTTGCCAAATCAAATATCACACTACTACCATAGACTATCATTCAACATAGATTTCTAAAATTGTTGAAACTAGATCGAAATACCCCCATAAAAAGTGTAGGATGAACCAATGGAACCAAGATAAAAAATGGGATTGGTAAGATGACTAAAATTAAGCCTTGGTCAATAGTAAATAAATGGTATAATGAAATGATCAGAAGAAAATTGGCTATAGCAGTAACAAAATTACCCCCAAGTGATGATTGGCTTAGATTTCTCATAAAATAGTGAGAGCATTGGCTTAGGTTACTCATAAAATGGTGAGAGTGTTCAAACTTAATAATTGCTCACAAAATGGCAAGAGAGTAAAGAAGGTGACCGAGCTAACCTCAATAGAAATTAAGTGTTGCCTACATAGTCTTGAAGGACCTCAAGTTTTTGTAGTTCAAATGGCATGGTTCATGGATTATAATGGTATAATAATGCCTAAAAAGGGTCTATAAGGTTTCCCCCAAGAGATGAGGCAAGGATAATGTTCAATGGGTAATTGGAAAAGTGAAAAATGGTTCTGCTACTCTTGCTGATAGGGAGATGCACATCCTAGTCAATATGTGAGACAATAGAAATGATCAATTATATAAGTTGATATCCAACACCCTTTCAAAACAACTACTATATTAAGACCTTGCTACCAATCTAAATCTCAATAATGTGTTTATGACCCCCATAGACCATTGATTCTACTTCTTTCAAACGTCTAGACAAGATAAATTCATAACCTCTGTAAAGAAAAGTGTTGCTAGTGATAAATGATATAAGTGGGTAATAAATGGGTGGGTGATAATGGAATGTATAATGAATTGGAAACAAATGAAGATCAAGACTTTTAGTCACACATAATGTTGCTGATGTTAGATTTGACATAATCTTGGTTATGACAGTGCTGAAGACCTCTAAAGATGCTCTCAATAGGACCATTAGATTGTTTTGTTGCTTGATCTTAAGAGTAGATACCATATTATTATGCTATAGATTGGAAGATATTTTGATTTGATCTTTGATATTATATTTAGTAAACAATGAAGAACTAATGTGCTCAATTGTTGGTGCCTCGATGAAGTTTTCACCAATGAATTTATTCTCATCATCCCAAAGTGCCTCTGAGAAGGTTTCACAAAGAGATGTCAACATTTGACTTTGATTGTCTTCTAGTGCATTCAAAAATGTTTCACTAAAAGATGCTAAGTTTGATCTTTGCTTATCCCCTAGCACCTCCAAAAAGGTTTCACGAGGAGATTATTCTTCTTCTGAATGAATGTGGTTTTGGTCCTCTTGATATTCTAAAAATGGTATGTCACCATGGATGCAGTTTAACAAAGTGTGATTCTATCAGTCCCAATTAACATTTGTGGGAGGTGGAATGTTAATATAATGGTTATGTTAGGTGGTAATAATGGGATGGTGAAAGGCAACACAATCCTCATAGAAGATACTAGGAGAACTTGTGTTGATGTTGAATTAATCATCCTCAAAAATCGTAGAAAGATCACAAATATATTCAAATTGATCCACAAGAAAATTGTAACCATTGTTATAACAACCATGACTATAATCTATTTTTGAATCTAATTCTAAAGTAAAGGACTTTGAATCTAATGTCACAATTGATGTTAATTCTATTTCTGATGCTAAATCTAACATCGATTTAAAAATAAAACCTTGACTCTAATATTGATTCTTCATCTGATATGGTCATTTCGATAATGCTCTATTGAATGCTAATTTTTTGACAAGTAATGGCTTGTGATGGCATAATAGGCTCAATAAAAAAGTGACTCATCTTGGAATGGTTCAACATAGACTAGCTCATCTAAGTGAATCCCCTCAAAGAGAGGGAACCACTCAAGGGATGTCTCAACAAAATCATGTCTGTCAAAGTGAGTCTCCTTAATGAGTGGGAAAAGATCAAGAGACAACTCTAAAGAGACTAGATTGTCAAGGAGATGAGGCTTTTTGAAAATAGGTAACATATGAATAGGTAATTTATCATAGTTTAACTTGTCATAAATGGGTGTTTCAATAATAATTTTTTTGTTTTGGTTCACAATTAGTTGTAAAAAATCAATTTTGAATACATTTTGATCCTCATAAGATGGATCTTGAAGAGGTAATGGTTCATATTTTGGCTCAAAGATCGACACAAAATTTCTAAAGTGGGGAAAATTTGATTTATTAATATCAATGGTTTGTGGTTTAATAATGGAATCTCTAAAGATTAGACTATTGAAGAAGGGATAAAAAATAATTGGTTCATCAAATGGAGGTTCTTCAACAATAGGTTCATTAAAAACTAGTAATTGGCCAAGAATGGTAATAACTAGATGTTTCTTAGTTTGGTTTCTCATGTAAACTAAAGGAGAAGGTTCTAAAATGGTAATGACTTGACACTTTTTAGTTTGGTTGCTCATGTGAACCAAAGGAGGAGGTCTTGAAGTGGTAATGACTATATGCTTCTTAGTTTGGTTGTTTGTGCAAATCAAAGGAGAAGGTCCTAAAATGGTGATCCTGACACATTGTGGAGTTTTATTACTCACACAAGCCAAAGCATCCAAGTCTTCTTGATAAACCCAATCATTCAAATCATGATTTGGATCTTGACTGTGTTCCCATGATTGATTTTTGTGATGTGGATAGAAATCTATCTCACAAACCATATTGTCATCGTAGGGGTCTTGACTAAAGTCATAAAAGTCATTTTTTATGACCATTCTATCATAAGTTGGATTATCTATGACTAAGTGATGTTTAAAAGACAAAAGGTTCAACCTTGGTCGAAAGGGTGGAACTACATCTCAAAAGTGGTTTGCACCAAGATTTGGCATAAAAAAATCTAATGTCAAATGTCTAATGTCAATTTTTTTTAAGAAAGGTTGTGTTCTCCCAAACAAAGGCACAAAAAATGATGAGGATAGGCACTCGAACAAACAAACAATTAGTAGTGTTCAAAATTGGGTAATCATTTAACCAAATTTATGTAAGCCAAAATAAAAAGATTTATGTACCAGCCCCATGAATTGAGGCCTAAATAAAAATCAATCAATGTTTGGATCCAAACTTGATAATGTTAATTGAAAATACAATGTTGAAGACTAGGATTAGACCAAATAAGCTAGAAACAACAAATATCATAATGATGCATAAACAAGGTCCAAACAGTATACATGACATGGTTTTAAACAAATGGTTTTTGATATAATGGTAAACAAGTTATTGAAACAAATTGAGCAATCTAACGGCGTAAGCATGCTCGAATAATGTGATCAATTGTTATATTTCAAAGAATCAAAGGTAAAAATGGTTTGACATGATTTGGGTAGGACAACACTACCCTTATCAACTCAAATGCATGATTTTTACATGGTTATAAATAATTAATCAAGTTTTAGTCTCAAAACATACTAAGTAAAAATGACCAAAATACACTAAGTATAATCATCCAAATCCTAGCAAGGGTATGGAAAAATGGGGTTGACTAAAACTAATTGGTTTTCAATAATTCTAGGGGAATAAATTACATAATGACTTTCATGTCATGATGTAAAATAAAAAAATGAATTTTGGGTCCACAACACTTGGCTTATTGTAAAAAGGTCTAGTCCTTTTTGTAACCACTACATCCTGCTATTCGCTTAGTGTAGTGCGATGCCAAATTGTGAACATTAAGTCCTGTGTGCACTCCAACATTAGAATGTGGCTTAACCGCTCAAACCTTTGATCCTAGTGGGAACAATTTGAAGTTAGTGTTGGGAGATGAAACCCCAAGTCAAAGCTTCCTTAAAGAACTCATGGGAGGTAATGAACTCCCCCTCATAAGCCAAGATGCAATGAAATGAAAGACATACAAAAAAAATACTTTAGGGTCATTTTCAAGATCACGCCAAACTATGATGAGTTTTTGGGGAGTGATTTAGATGACATTCTTTCTAAGCCTTGGACTAGGCTTGCTTGCAATAAGGATGACACTTTTGATTCTAAAAGTTCCCTGAAGGGGACGGATGGAAGAGCATACATGTAACATCATTCTTCTTTACAATAAATTAATTAATCACCTATTGCTTACAAACTTGAAAAATGAGTTCAATATTAAGCACAAAATAAGAGATTATGTGATATTCTTTTTGGCCCTTGGCCTTAATTGCTAAAATGGTAAAACATTGCACAAAAAAGGCCATAAGAAGCAATAAAGACCTAAGTTCATTTTAAGCCCAAATTGAAGATTCAAGACTAATCCCAACTTAAGTTCCATTATGTAGAGAGGATTACATAACACAATTATTCAAACATTAGTCCAATAAACAAAAGGAAGAATGCATAAGAACAAACTTAATTAAGCCTATCTATTCATGTAGGAATTACTAATGATAATGAAAGACAAATGAAAGAAAGTAAGAAATATATACCTTCCCAAGTGAATCCATTCTCCAAAAGTGGTTGAAAAGCATGTTCTCCCTTGATCAATCATCCTTGTCTTTATCAACAATGGTGACAAACTCATCTAATGTCTGAAGAACACTCCACAAAACCTAGGCTTATGATTTGGAATCACTAAGCTAGCCTATCAATGAATCTTGCAAAAAAAATTAATGATCAAATGAAAAGGATTGTGGAAAAAATTTAACATTATAACTTTGCAATATTCAAGGTTAAAAATGATGTCCATGGCCTCTCTATTTATATATTTTCAAGAATGACTAGAATCCACCATAACCGTTCAACTCAAGATTGAGATGTGTGGTCATGGATTAATTGAATTATGTAATTAAAATCCATAATTATCTTCATCTTGACTTTGGAATAAGGGACATTAATGAGGCATGGGAGGTAATAAAGAGGTATGGGAGACACATAATCTTGATATTTTATGCACTTATGGCTTGATGTATGCCACCCCATAGATGACATCACTTGATGATGTAGATAATAGAAATCAATCTCCAAAAAGAAATATTCAACAAATCTCATGGAAAATCCACTTAATATCTCGATTTGGATTAATTATCTTTAAATAAGGTTGATCAATATTTGTGAAATTATTTGGAAATTGGTCCTCAATTAATCAAAATGGTTAGAAAGTCATTATTGAGTCATAATTTGACTCAGGAAGAATTAGAAGGTGCCATTAGATGTGTTGGAACCATATTCCTATTTAGGATGTTTCCAACATAACATAATAAAGGTACATGATGTGTATCAATGAATTATAATAAAAGAGTGGTCTAGAGCACAAAAAGGTGAAATTATCATTTTAAATTGAAATGAATTGATCGAAGTTAGTTGGCCCATAAATTGCATTTCCCCATTTAGGGATACTTTGACCTAAATTGACACTTGTAAATGACAAGTTTGAACCATTTAGTGCATTTTATGGATTTTGACCTAAAATGTGTATTTTGAGTGTAAATCAAGTAAGATTGATAATTTCAACACAAATGGTGTTAGGAATTGGATGTCTATAGGCTGCACCATATTAACCATGTCATTCCTAATTATATAGAGTGATGGGGTATTCATGTTATTATGATTCCCAAGGATGCATATATTTCTCATGGTTCCTTCTATAGTACATCAATTCCAAATTAAATATAGTATTATAGAGAGGTCATAGTTCTAAGAGTATAATATGAGTATCCTCTACATCCAATGATATCTCCTCCTTCACCCCCACCATAATTTTGATTGGTGGATACACACATTCAATATTTTTGTTGAGAGAGGGTCGATACATACATTCAAGATCATTTTTCAAAGATGGTTGATACACCTATTCAGGATCATTATTCAAATATGGATATTACACATATTAAAGATGAAACTACAAGGTCCATTGTTACACATATATAGGATCTATATATATAACTATCTATTCAACATCAAATAGATTAGAGAGTTATTCATAGACCATAAATGCCACCATATTCTATAGTATATACTTAATTAGCACCAAAATTAGTTCAACATATTCCCTAATAAACACATGTATTGAGAGACCCTCATAATACATAGTGAGCACTATATAACCCTTGACATTATATAGCCATTCATCATACCCTAAGTTATATGAGAAGTGATCATGATAGATATGATACACCACATGACTCCTTATAATATTTTGACTCATAGCCAATTAGTACCTCCCAACCATAACATAGTCTCCATACACCACATGATACATAAAATTCCTATGGTCATATGATATAGTGGATAATTGGTTATCTTTTACATGAATTCAAATATTCCAAAAATAAAAAAAATACAAAAATATTCAAAAAATCCAAAATCATGACATGAGCATGACATGATTGCTAGTTTAAACTATATATATATATATATATATGTTATTTATCACATGTTTGATATATGGCACATTATTTACATACATACATGAATTTCAATATATTTAACTGCCATGCAAGACATAAAGGCTACACATGGACATACAAATGTTGGTTTTCCTTCTACCTAGTGGCTATGTTGATATTGGGGGCATGTTGTTCCACAAGTTTCAATGTTACATGTTATATATTTCTATGACATTTTTATCATGTTGAGCTACCTATATTTCTTACACATGGCTTGACATTTACTCATTTATTACATAGTGATCCATGATATGCCATTATATTGTGATGTGACACTGACATATGTATGGCGTAGACAAATTCATTGTTATATGCTCCATTACTACTATTACTCTTTTACATGATAGGTTTTAGATTAAGGTAAAAATAGGTTTTGAAGGGGCCCAAAAACCCTAAAACAAAGGAAGAAGAAAATAACAATAACATCCACAGGTGAAACAAACCTAACACCTACTACTGAGCAATATCAAAAATAGGTTTTACAGGGACTTGAAACCACAATTCAAGATCATCAAAAGATAGACCCCAGGTTTTATAGAGACCTAGAAACTCAAGTATGAAAAGAAAACAAAGAACCAAAAAATGGAACCAGTTATAACATCCAACTAAAAGGACCAGGATTGTAAGAGCAAAAAGATCTTATTCTTTTAATTCTAGGATCATCTTCACCACTTCCTTTCCAATCACAACAGTGTCTTGTATAGATATTGCCGCCAATGTAGCAACCTCTTTCATTGCTTTATTCCTTGAGCTCTATCTGGTCCTCTTACTAGGCCCCTCCAAAGATTTTATTTCCTCATTTGCTCATTTTTCAATGTTTGTAGCAGCTGCACATATGCTAGAAGTAACCTCCTCCATCTTCATTCTACTTTCCTTAATGAGCCTTCTTAGATTGTTCTCATAGTCTTTAAGTTTGATTGGAATATCCCTCATCTGCATTTCCAAATTATTGATTTTGTTCTGATCAGCTTCTTGATTATGTTCCATTTTTTCCATTTTCTTCTTGAGGCCCATCATTTCCTTATACATCCATGAGTCAACTTGAAGGATAGCATCTGCTTTGCATTTGGCCGAATTCATAAAGGCATGCCTCCTATCTTTCTGCCATACATCACTTAAATCTTCTATGTTCTCTTTTGGATTGTCTTCATCCTTTTTAGTATGATCCTCCCTTTCCATTCTTTTTTGTTCTTTAGTTTCACCAGGGCTATCATTGTGGATAAGATCATCCTTTACTTGTTCTCTAGTTTCCATTGCATGATAGGCATCCTGAACTAAATGTTCCTTCTCTGTTTTCAAAGCAGGATCCTCAAATAAAACATCTTTGTATGTGTGGCCCTTGGCATTATTTGATGTGACATACTTGTTATCACTTATTTACAACATTTTTATGTCCTCTTGCATGTGGCCTTTGACCTTATTTGTTGTGACATTTTATGTCCCTTGTATGAGGCCATTAGCCTAAAGTATGACACTAACACTTATGCTTGTTGAGGTTTCTGACATTTATGGGTGCTGTAATTTACATTAAACACTATTACTATGTAGTCTTATTCAAAGATACATAAACTGTATGTTTTATTGATACACTTATCTTGATGTGACACTTATATGTCTTGTATTTCATATGTTACATATATGCCATGCATACATTACTATGATGACATATTATTCACATGATCAAATGATATTACATGATGCTATATTTACACATGACATGATATAATCAACTCTTATTTGAATATGAGTGACTTACATGATGCATCCCTCATTTCAAAACATAGTCATTATAGTGGGATTTTCAAGGAGACATAAGCCTCCATGAGTAGAAAATCAAAGCAAAGTGAAAAGTTCAAAGATTTAGATGGTTCAAATATCAGATTGGTTCAAATACATGATATATATTGTCATATTGATAGAGAGTATAGAGGCACATGCCAATCATATGCATTCACTTTACATATATTTAAGCATAGACTCATACACACTTGGGTGCATATGCATGGAAATTTACAAAACAATTTACTAGAATACATATAGGTTTTCACATACACATACATTTGAGATACAAGTTCTCAAATTTAAAATATATATGCATAACACTCTATATGAATTAGTATAAATTTAGGAGGCATGACACTAGTTCATACATATACACAATAGTATAATTTATAATTTAATTATAAATGATTATCATTCCAATTCACACTTTTTAGATTTTTGATCATGATGATTGTATGGACATGGTCCATTCTCTTTCAATCGTGCATTATATTCTATGTTGATAAAAAATGCACATTCAAACTTTCATACATGGTGTGGGAATGAACATTATTCATTCCATTTCAATAATGAATTTTAGTTCTTACATGGGTTGAATTTAATTGAAATGGAGATAAACATTATAATTGAATCTATAAGCCATATATAGTGGTTGATTTATTTTTGAGTGAACCTTGCCTGATTGGTTCTTTTATTTACATGTAAAGTTATTTATTTGAATTAGATCTAGTGACATGGTTCTCTCTCTTTTTCCTACAAAGTTTTTGGGTTAGTACATTGTATAGTTTTACCCACATTCAGGAGAGTTGGGGCATGTTTCCATCCCAACTCAAAATCCTACATAGTACACAAGTTTGAGGCATAATCACCCCTACTCTTAGTTTCTTCAATAAGGAAACATCATATCCAACAAGATATAAGGGAAACATGGTTTCCACCAATACAAAAATTTACTTTAACACTTTATTTTTCAATTTTAGATTTCACAAATGGATATTAATTAATTCATTCTCATTATAAGTTTTTATGGAGCAATTTGTACATTTAGAGCCATCTCCCAAGAGGCAAAATGTGTTATACATAGGTACATTTTTATCATTTTACTCTAGTAATTTCATTACCTTAATAAAATTTGAGAATTTTTAGCAACCAAAATATAGTCTTCAATACTTGAAAATGACAAGCTTGACACACATTTACCATGCATGAATTGAACACTCAAACAAGGTCCTAGTTCACCATCCTCTCACACTTGTGTGTTATGTTATGAGTTAATCATTTTATTTTGATATTATAAACCCACAAGAATTACACTATCTACTTTAAACCTACTAAATATCCTACATAAAAAACTTTAGACTCTCACTTTAATACACCTATATACAAGTTAATTACTCTAGTAACAGTCATTATTTTAAGTCAATAATGATCTAAGCTAGTTAGAACTAAAATACTCCTAGCAATGACTATTTTATAAAATCATACCCGTCCTTAGGATTTTACCATAATCCTAATGTGTCAGTGACGTACGTAATTATTAAAATCTAAAAATTCAAGATCTCATTCAAAAGAGACTTGGAACTTATCTATTAGATACCTATACACTAGTACACACTGAGAAAATCTAATATATTCTTCCTAATTTATGTACTTATCAATAGGAGAAGTCACAAGACAAGTTTAGACACTTAAAAAAATGTAAAATAAAAGTATTGGAAAGTAATAAATCCAATCCTTAGTTGTATACACATAGTGAAGGAGAAAAATTGCATAATCACACTTGGTGGGAGAACTATGTATGGCTTGATTTACCTCCATAGACTGTTGGATATGTAGGCAATGACCAATAATTATGTGGGGGTGATTGAAGTCAATTCATATAATTAACTTCCACCATTTTTCAATTTTTAATCCCTCACAAGCACATTTAGGGTTTTAAGAAAAATAAAGTTGAATTTTGGATATGTGTACATCATCAGGGTTCAAGATTGAAAACATAGAGTAAGCAAAGATAATCATAGGTTACCATACAATCACTATGATATAAATCCATGAAAATTAATAATAAGTAGTGGGTTAGTATCAACTAATGATAATGAATTAATATTATATAATTGATCATGTTTAGATAACAAATTAGCTCCAGAACCTAATAAACCATAAGCTTACTTATCTTTGATTTTCACTTTTAGAATATAGTCATAGTTAGACAGTCAATCATAAAATCTAAGTATCATGATATTTTTAGTCCTTTATATATTTAGCATATGCCCTTATCAAACCATAAGAATTAATCTCAATATTTTACATTCATATGTATTCTTGAACTCCATATCTATTGATCTGAATTACATTTCAAAGCTATATATTTTTTTAACTAAAAAGGGGTAAAAATTTATTCAGAATCGAAACAAAACACCAATTACACATTTTTCTCCTGTTCCACCAGATGGACCAGTTTTTGATACAGATTCGGAGGGAGGTTAGCTTCCTCAGTAATGTTCCAGAATGTTCCATTCTCCGTGGCCCACTTCGCAAGGCAATCCACAACCTCATTCCACTCCCGCGGAATGTGTTGGAAGGAAATCGAATTCAAAGAAGAACTTAGATGCTTAATCTACTGAATAATGGTTTGTAAATACCAGTCAGTCTTACCTGAATTACCCTTGTTCAACAAATCAACCACTACTTGTGAATCAGATTCACAAATGACATTGAGTAAACCACGTCTACAGCAGCTCTCCACAACTTCCAGAATGGCCCCAGCTTCCATCCGGTTATTTGTATACCGGCCTTTGTAAATGGAAAACAAGAATTTGATGTTCCCTGAGCTATCTCGGGCGATACCTCCTATTCCTGCATCCCCTGGGTTCCCACGGGAAGACCCATCTGTATTAACTTTAATCCAACCAGCTGTTGGGAGCGCCCACCGTCCACTTCTGATTATCGGCCGAGCCATCTTGGTCCTGCAGTTCGCCGGCCGGTTGACTTTCCTCTCCACGTCACCTCCAGGGAAGATAATCCCCAAGCGCCCAAACACTCCCGCCGCCTCCTGCTCCAAACTGTTGTCAGGTGCACACTTGGCAAGAAAAGTTTCTTGCATCGCCAATATAACCTTATTCCACAGCAGCTTCAGCTCAGTCTGCGCTCCCCTGAAGATTCGCCTATTCCGCTCCAACCACAAATTCCACAGAATGAAGGAAGGTCCCACCTCCCAGGCATTCTGTAACAGAGTATTTTTAACAGGGGCGCTGCCCATTCGATCCCAAAATTCCTTTAAAGATGAAACATGCCTGCAGGGTGTTCTCCACGCACTCCACCACAGGTGCCATAACCGTTTAGCAAAAGTACACTGGAAGAATAAATGCGCCCCTGTCTCCTCGTTGCTATAACACATCACACATATGGATGGTCCCTGAAATCCTCTACAACAAAGATTATCCCAGGTGAGGCACCTATTGTGTGTGAGGAGCCAGAGAAAAAAATTACATTTGGGCCACGCCATTCGGTTCCAGACTTTCTTCCCCCATTGAAACAGTCCTGCTTCCCCCGTTTGCTCCAGCAAAGACTTATAACCAGCAGCCACGGAGTATTGCCCTGTAGAATCCCCACTCCAAGCCAATTCATCACTTCCTTGCAACACAGAACACCTTCTAGTCTCAAGAATGAGGGATAATTCCTCGCGTTCCTCCTCCGAACCCCCGGGAGGCCAGTCAGAGGAGTGTTTCCACCTGTATCCAATGGTAGTACCCATATTGTAAGCTTCCTTGTACTGCCTCACCGAACTCCAACCAACAGCATGAAAGGAGTCCGCAAGAGTTTGCAAATGCGGGTGTGACTGAAGAAGTGGGGGTGAACCATCCCAGGAGTCCTCCCAGAATAAGGCCTCAGACCCACTGCGGCACATCCAGAACAGGCCTCGCTTCACCAACTGCGCTCCATGCTTAAGGGTATCCCATATCATGGACCCCCTCCCCTCAAGAGGAAATCTGGCAATATCATGAATATTAATGCCCGAAAGGTATTTGGCTGTCAGGATTCTAGCCCACAAGGCAGAATGGCTAGTACACCAGCGCCAGTAAAGCTTTGCAGCCAGAGCTTGGCTAGCCAGAATAGCTGAGCGCAATCCCATGCCACCATCCTGCTTAGGCCTGCACACTAAGTCCCATCTAACAAGACTCCATTTAGAATTTTGCAGATTGCCCCCCCACAGAAACTTCCTAGAAAGAGCATCATACTCTTTTAGAAAGTAAGCTGGTGCACTCTGAACCATGCTCCGGTAAATTGGTAGAGCCTGAATAACTGATTGTAACAAAATCACCCTACCTGCTGTAGAAAGCCATCTATAGGTCCAATGACTTACCTTCTGTCTCAACCTGTCAAGGATATTCTGCCAGAACAGCCTGGGTTGACGCCCCACCACAATAGGAACCCCTAAGTAAACCACTGGGAGAGTCTGAATCTGGAACCGAAGAATGGAAGCTATTCTCCTCTGGACAGCCTCAGGAGTATTAAAGAAATAAATTGAAGATTTTTGCTCACTAATCTGCTGCCCCGACGCTGCCAAATAAATATCAAGAGTGATGCGGAAAGCTTCCGCTTCCTGGATCCGGGCTTCCCCAGCTAGGATAGTGTCATCAACAAATTGGAGGTGGGACAAGGTGGTTACCCCTCTCTCCCAATTCCATCCCCGGATAACATTCTGAGAAACCTGGTAGTTGAAGAGTCTCCCAAGCCCTTCAGCCATGAGAATAAACAAGTAAGGAGAGATAGGGTCCCCTTGCTGTAGACCTCTAGAAGCACCAAAAAGTTCTGTTGGGGCTCCATTCACCAGAACCGAGAAGGAAGGTGTGGTAACACAGCTTAACACCCACCTAGTCCAATCCTGCTTGAAACTGAAAGCTAAGAGAATTTTCTGTAAGAACCTCCAGCTAACTCTGTCATAGGCTTTGGCGAGATCAAGCTTAAACATAGCCCTCTCTTGGGACATCTTCATGGAATGAATAGCTTCCGAAGCTATCACCACCCCATCCAGAATTTGTTTACCTACCACGAAACCTCCTTGTTCCTCTGAAATAAGATTGGGGAGGAGCCTTTTCAGCCTTTGTGCAATAAGCTTAGTAATCACTTTGTAGATAACATTGCACAGGGCAATGGGTCTATACATTTCTAGCTTATTTGCTTGTTCCTTCTTCGGGATAAGCACCAAAAAAGTAGCATTCAATGAACGTAGCATTTCCTTGCTAGAATAAGACTCCTGTATGACACTCATCAAGTCTTGCTTAATTATACTCCAGAACTCTTGGAAAAAATTAGCTGGAAATCCGTCAGGACCAGGGGCCTTACCTTTCTTCATGCTAAACAACGCTTCCTCCACTTCAACACTCTCAATCGGACGCATAAGCTCTTCATTCATTCTATCATCCACCAAGGATGGAATACAAGACAGCACTGCGTTTTCAGCCCCTTCATCTGGCAAAGTATCGCTGTCAAAAAGTTCTGCAAAATACTGGACAGCTTCTCTGCTAATATCTTGGGAGGAGGAGAGGTGTGTTCCATCCTGAGTAATAAGCGAAGTAATAAAATTACCATTTCGCCTCCCTTGCACAGAATTGTGAAAAAAGGCAGTGTTCTTATCTCCTTCCTGAAGCCAATCATTACGGGCCTTCTGTTTCCAAAAGATCTCCTCCCGAAGTTCCCATTCAGCAAGTGTATTGGCTGCTCTAGCTTCCATCCGGCGAAGGTCCTCTGAAAGCCCAGTTTCTCTTATTTGCCTAGTAATGTCGTCCAACTGATCTTGCACTTTCTTCTTCTGACTATGTAAATCCCCAAAACAAATCCTGTTCCATATCTGGAGTTTCCTTTTAACATATTGAAGCTTTTTCAAAAAGGAGTACATAGCTGTGCCATAAGGTGGGGCTCCCTGTCTCCACCAATGGCTTATGAGATCATGAAGAGAAAGATCTCGGAGCCACATCAACTGGAATTTGAAAGGGGCCTTTCTAGGACCCCCTATCCGGCCTATGGAAAGTTTAATCGGCCAGTGGTCCGATCCCCTCCCATCCAAGATCTCACAAGTGAGAGCAAAAGCGCTAGAATGCCAGAAATAAGAAACTAAAAATCTATCAAGACGCTCTGATATGGCATCATTACCTGTTCTTCGGTTGCTCCAAGTAAATAGCCCGTTGGAGGGTTTCACATCAGAGACACGAAGCACTTCAATGTTATGGCGAAGGTACTCAGAAGAGGAGCCTAAATGGCTTGATCCACCACGCTTCTCCTCCAAGCTCAAAACAACATTAAAGTCCCCAGCTATTATCCACGGTAAGTAAGGAAAACATTGTCGGATGTACCGGATATGTGACCAAAGCTGTTGCTGCCCCTCCATGTTAGCCGGTGCGTAGACTGTAGTGACCAGGCATAACTCACCGGTTTCCAAAGAGGAGGCAATCATAGACAAGGCCGAAATACAGGTAACCCAATGTTGTGGAATGATTTTCCTCTGGTCCCATCCCATAGCAAGTCCTCCTGAGGTGCCTCTAGCTCCAACACACTGCCATTGCCCAAAATGCCAACTATTTGGCATACAAGCAATTAGAGAATCAATAGTAAGCTTCGTCTCCTGGATGCAAAAGATATCAGGAGAGTGGTCCCACACCAAACTACGAATAGCTTTCTGTCTGGGGTAGCTATTCAAACCCCTTGCATTCCAAGATAAAACTATCATTGGGTGGATTGGGAGAAATGCTCTTCCAAGGGCTTAACAACCCCAGATTCCACCAATAAGTCACCTGTAATTTTGAGTTTATCTTGATCTTTCTTCCGACCCACTTTAGGATTAGCGGATGATGTGACCTTTTTGAATTGTTTTTGACTTAGCCCTAGGGCCAAAGCTGAATTTTTGTCTTTTTTACACGCATCACCCTCCTTCACCAAATCTGCCCATTTTACTTCTTTCTCCTTAAGCTCATTCACACACTCATGCTGCCCTTCCTCTAGAGCCAGAGGTTCTGCTAGAGGCGTAAGGTCCATCCTATCCTGCCCCCCCAAGGAATCTGGCAACTGCTTCTGCTGTCCGGAAGCTTCTCCAAGATCTTGCATAAGAAGACCCTCCTCAATAACCATATTATCAAGGGCCTCAAACTTGTTAAAACCCTGTTCCGAATGCCTTTCTGCAGTCCCTCGCCTCGAACCTCGGCCTCTAGCTCGCTTCCTAACTGGAATAAAATCCTCCACTCCACTATTGAATTGATCCACAGAACTCTGCGCCAAACCCCCAAGGATCGGATTCTTGCCTTTGCTCAGGTAGTCCAGTTGGGTTTTAGCTTTTTGATTTTGCCCTACGCTTCCAGAACCCTTATCAGCAGGAACTGAAGAAAGCGTTGGAGGTTTTGGCATTCGTCCTTTGTCTTTGGCAGCCAGAGGGCATTGTCTATGTAAATGTCCATAAGCATGACAAATTCTGCATCTGAAAGGAATGGATTCATAGTCAATCTGCTGAATCCATGTTAGTGAACCCAAACAAATCTCCAAAGAATCAGGAAGAGGCTTGGATAAATCCATGTCTACACAGACCCGAGCATAAGTAATGAATTTCTTATCTAAAGATTGATGCGCAATCGCTGTTGGTGTTCCCAACAAGGCCGCTATCTGTTTGAGGATGTCTTCCCGCCAGAATTCCAGCGGCAGCCGTGGGAGCCTCACCCAGACCGGGACATAGGCTGGAAGATCCTCAGCCGTATTAAAACCAACATGCCATGGTTTGAGAAAAAGGCCTGCTCGTTCATAAAAGTAAGGACCCCCTTCAAAAATGCGATTACGATCCGCTACAGAGGAAAAACTTACTAGGAAGTAATTGTTCCCTGCTAACATAATGTCAAAATCTCCGTCAACTGCCCAGGAGCGCCTAACCCAGGCTTCCAAAGCTGGCTGAGGGATTCTAATTCCCAGGAACTTGCAAATCAATGTATGTGAAGAGAGGTAAGCAATGTCCTCCTGAACTGTTTCTTGAGGAATGACTAGCACAGGACGGTCCTGCCTTCTGAGCAAACATCCATTAATTTTATTCAACTTTACCTTCTCGCTGGAATAAACTGCTGTTTGGTTCAAATCCTTTCCTCCCAACACACTAGCATTCCGCCTGAGCCCTGCTGCCTGGTCTCCTGCCGCCGGATCACCCTCGTGCCCTTCCCCGCGCGCAGACATCTCTCCCCCGAGTTAATGGTGACACTTGTTCCATTTCAAAGCTATATATTAATTACATTAATATCATCCATTAATCTAAATTAGGGTAAAAAATATCTATATATTAAATCCTTTTTTAATATAAGTAAATTTATGAAAAAATACTTGAAATATATATATATATATATATATATATATATATATATATATATATATATTGGCAATGTCCTCTTGATGAAGCTTGATAGATTAGGCTTGAAAGACTCAAATTTTAAGAGGCTTCAATGAGGATTATATATTGGTAAATTAATATGGGTACCTTTGTATATATAGTCTCCTCTAAGTCACACCTACACATGGCTGACCCTAAGAGATAGGAAAATGTGACACTCTAGGCATAGGAGACCCATAAGTTAAGGAAGTGGTTCGCATGATAAAATAAATTGAAATAATATTTTGGACATTCCAAGAGCAAGTGGGGTTGTATTAATATAAATGAATAACTAATTTATAGGTTATAAAAAATTATCCAATAAATGGATATGTTGTCATGGTCTAAAAGTTAACATTTATTTAATATATAAGGAATACACATGTCAAGGGATGACGATATTAGGCATAACATGAGGAAGGTGTACCAAAAATATCTAAATGTGTGTGCATGAGCCAATTATGATAAAACAAGGAAAACACACTATGAGAAAGGGATTTATACCAAAATTAGGTGTATACATAATTATCCTAATTTTAGGTGTGTATGATGTGGTGCATGCATATGTCAAAGTAAAATGATACATAATTTTAAGCAATTATCTTGACTTACCATAAGAAGAGGAAGAGGAAGTGTTTTATCATGCATCCATCTACACCTTTTCTATAAAATTAGGTGTACATATAAATAGTATCCAATTTTAAAAAATTAGTCAATGTAA